>CAUYSK010063756.1:0-66121 GCA_963575035.1 Avahi laniger | reverse complement strand
GTAGTCCCAGCTACTTGGGAGGCTGAGACAGTAGGATTGCTGGAGCCCAGGAGTTTGAGGTTGCTGTGAGCTAGGCTGATGCCACGGCACTCACCCCAGGCAAGAGAGTGAGACTCTGTCTCAAAAAAAAAAAAAAAAAATCTTCATTCCATGCTGGTGAGGGTGTGGTCCAAGGGACACTGAGAGTGTAGATTGGCACAATCATTGTGAGAGGCATTTTGCAATCAGCACCTTAAAACATTCATTCCTTTTGGACCAATATCGTTCCATCTCTAGAAAATTATCTTAAAAAACTTCGCTTGAGATAAGATATTCATCAGAGAGTGCTAGGTAGGAGGAAAACCTCAACAATAGAGAGAATAATTAGCTTGTTAGACTTTATAATGGCTTAATTCATTTACATTCTTGCTTAAATGACTCTGACAGAGTAGTACAAAACAAAATAGGCAGAGAAGTATTTCAATTATTAGAAATAATTATGTAAATTATACTGACATTTATGAAGAGTAGGTTAATATCCTAAGAAAATATTCATGTTAGGTGAAAAAAGGAGAAAGTAAAATTATCTCATCAGTCTTATCATGTCTATGTAAAAATTAACATGCATTGCACAAAGACTTTTAAAAAAGGCTTAAAATCATGGTGGTTTGCTTTGGGATATGTAGGATTTCTTATTTCTACGTTTCTATATTTTCAAATTTTCTATAGTGAACACATATAAATTTTATACTCAGCTAAAATTAAACCTATTTTTAAAATGAATATTTGTTCTTTGAACAAAGACATGATTATAGAAGGAATATTTTGTTTCTCTTATAATCACAGGATTGTCATAAGGATCGAATGGGGTTGCCATGAGGAAAAGCAGGTAGTTTTGTGAACCAGGAGGCACTTTACATGTCTAAGGTATTACAACTGCACGTGGACATGCTAAGATTTCCGCATAATTCAAATCTTGGAGTAAAGGTACTAAGAAAGATCATTTTATGGAGAAACCCTACAGTATATAAAATAAACTATCCATTTATAATGTGAATGATCTTCCTCCAATTTGTTCCGTAAGTTTGGATTTTTATGCACTGGATTTCCCGGAAATAAAGCTCAGTGTTGAAATATGTCATGCTGTTCAGAACTAAAAGAGAAAAGACATCTTAAGACAGAGAAAGACACAGCCCTCAGCTGGTTTGTCCGGTGCCTGCTTCTTTTCCTTGCTTTGTTTCCCGCCCCAGGCATCCCCGCTGATTTCTCCCCATTCGCATTCCCAGCCAGAGAATAACTCTTGGGGTCAAGGGTTGTGGATTCCAATTTATGTTCAGCTTCTGGAACGCCATGGGAATCTAATGAATGCTTGTTACAAAGGCAACCGGCCTCTGCTACAGCTCTGGGCTTGTCATCCTGGCACCCAGACAGGGGACTTCCCAGTGGCCCCCAGTCAACACCAACAGATGCAGCAGCTCCCTGTGGCTCCATCTGCTCCTGCCTGGAGCAGATCCCCCAACCCCTGGATTTCCTGCTGCCGTTTCCCTCCACCAGGAGGATGCTATTTCCTATGCTCTTATTTCTGAGTTGATCTTTTTCTTCCAGTCAATGCTTTGTCTTCCTTCTTTTCAAACTGGAATTTGTGGACCCCCAGGGATTATAGTCCTCTTTGATGGGATCCATGAGTTCTAGGACAATATTTTTTTTTATTTTATGGGGTTTCTTCAGTGGCGATCTAAAATATGAGTTTACCAGTTATAAAGGCAAAGACATTTTCTCAGAATAAGAGTTTTATATTAGGGTTGCATTTGCTGCTAGGAAGAACAGATATAACCAAGGGTAACGCAGGCAAACAAGTTCTAATTTTTCTTGCCTACCGAGGAGTCTGGAGGTAGGAGCTGCTGGTTCTATTGAGTGACTTATCAATATCATGGCTGGTGTCTTTGTGATTCTCTTGTTTTTTGTTGTGCTTATAACTAAATCTGGTTGCTACAGGGATCATGCTGTACGTTCAAAGCAGAAAGAAGAGAGAAACAGGTGGCTTTAGCCACAACAGTCCCCTTTAACAGAAAAGCAAAAAATGTCCTAGATATCTCCTAGCAGGCTTCCTTTTATGTTTCATTGGCACAAACTGAGTCACACAGCTACTCCTAGCTAAAAGGGACGCGAGGAAATCGACAGTCTGGTAAAGGCAGCAGGATTGCCATGGTTGACTTAGACCAGTCACAAGTCTTTACTTAGGGCTGAAGATAGTCTGTTTGGAATGAAATCAGCACTTGGCTATCAGGGGAGAATGGCTGTCGGGCATGAGACATGTGGGCCAAGATAAGTTGAGGGCCTCTGTAGCACACCCTTTTCCTCTTGCTTCCTTTCTGAAATGTTCCTTTTGTTTCTTTTTACAAAGATTATGGTCTCTTCTCTCCCTTTGCTTCTTGCTGAATAAATGTGATTTCCTCCTGGCCATAGGGCTCCTCACCTCCTCGTCCACTATCAGTCATGGGTAGAGTATTGCCTCTCATTCCCCCTCTGCCCTTCACCCTCAGGGTGGAAAAGAACATTATTTCTGAGCTAAGAGCTTTTTTTTTTTTTTAAACTTCAGAGGTATGATACTAAATTCTAGATATTTATCAGATTTTAAGGTTTAAATCTCATTTATTCTCATCAAAATTCAATTTCCTGGGTTGAGGTAGAACATTTCATGCTCAGATGACACTAAGGCAATATTAGTTTTTGCTAAAGTCCCTGGTGTTAAGTGTTGGTTGATTGAGAAGATAAGGGAGAAAGAATTGAGCAAAACCCTTGTTTTTTTTTCCCAGAGCAGAATGAGCTGGGATTACTTCCCAGCTCTCCTGCTGACGTGTCTTCTATTGGATACCCACTCCACTTCCTCTCCTGGTTCACATCTTCTGAGAATCTTCTTGTCCTTCACGCCTCCTGTTTCTCCTTTCTCCTTTCATGTCTCCTGCTGACCAGGACCTCGGATCTCACCTTGTGATCCCTTTGAGTTCAGAATTGCCTACAGTTTCCCCTTCATCATTTCCATAATTTTCCTGAGGCAATCAAGTTCCCTTGTCTCCTCCAAGATCAGCCCTCCGGTTGCCCTGCACTGGGGATCGTGTGCTTTCCAGAGTGTTCCAAGGTTATTGTGTTCCCGGCCCGGACCATGCATGGTCTGTTGGGCAAACTGAGAAACCAGGCATTGCATGTTCTGTTCTCAGTTTTGCCATGAATGTGGTGAGGTCTTAGGCAGGTGACTTAATTATGCTGAAAAATTAATACCGCATTGGGAAATAATTTCAAAATTCAATATTCTTAAAGCACATTGGGCTTTACCGATACTAATATTACATAAGTATCAAAGACATGTTTTCCTATTGTTTTAAAAATCCTTTTTCTCCACAAAAGCTTTTAAATGTGATATAAATACTAAAATAAAAGTTAACTTTAATTTTTTTTTGGAAGAAAAAACTACAAATTGTATTGCATTGAAACACCTTGGAGCAGAAGCCCCAGTCTTCTCGTGGTGTGGGGATGTGCCCAGCCTTAGGCAGACTGTGAGGGTTGAGGCCACAGTACCCAAGATCGCCCTTACTTCTGACAGCACTGCAAGTGGTGGTGGAGGGGTCCCAAAACCTCCACCAGGTTCAGTAGTTCACTGGAAGGACTTGCAGAACCCACCAAAAGTGATTATACTCATAGTTATATCACAGGAAAAGGATACAGGTTCAAATCAGCCAAAGGAAGAAATGCAAGGCAGAGTCTGGAAGTTTCCAAAAGTGAAGCTTCTGTCATCCTCAGGACACATTATCCCCCTGGCATCAATGTAGGACAATGCATAAGGAGTTCCACCAACCAGGGGAGCTCACCTGAGCCTCAGTGTTCAGAAGTAGGCATGACTGATGGATTGCCGGCCTGGCTGATCTCAGCCTCTAGGTTGACTGATACCATGTGACTCAAAGCCCCCACCCTGCGTCACACAGTTGATCTCTCTGGCGTGGCCAGCTCCACCCTAAAATCTGGTGGGTCCAGTCCCTGCTCTAAACAAAGACAGAAGCTGAGGGCAAAGCCAGACACAGGATGCTTTGTTTTTTACTTGTTATTGACATCAGTGTCTCCAGGAGAGGGCTCAGCGAGAGAGGCTGGCAGGCGCATCCTAGAGGCAGCAGTTGGTTAGTGGGTACAAGCGTTCAAATGCAGCTGCTTCAAGGCTTATTTTCCTTCTGGCCAGAGAAGCCCTAACCATGCCGGGAGGCATACATGCTAAAGCCCCCAGCACTGCAGCTCCCCGCAGCTCACAGACATCAGAGATGCTGTCAAGGCAAGGGCTCCTGCAAGATGCCAGTGCCTGGGGCTCACACACAATTGACATTTCTGGAAGCTGAACTAGGTCAGACTCAACTAGGTCAGAGTCTGTGAGCCCTTGTACTGGAGATGTTTGGGAGCACATAGTGGATTCAAAGAGACCAAATGGCTAGAGTTGGAAACTGGATAGGAAAACCTGGACTTTATATGTACCAGAAGGGTGACATAGGCTGGGGCAGAAGATGCCACACAACACGTTAGGCACAGAGTCCATAATAAAAGCAGCAAAAGGAGCATCTGGGACATGGATATCATTAGAGAATATGTGACTGCACAGATAACTAGTGTCAAGTTTAAAAAGGAAAACAGGCTGGGCGCGGTGGCTCACACCTGTAATCTCAGCACTTTGGGAGGCCAAGGCAGGAGGATCACTTGAGGTCAGGATTTCAAGACCAGCCTGGGAAAAATACTGAGAACCTCCTCTCTACAAAAAATAAAAAAATTAGCTGGGCATGGTGGCATATGTCTGTAGTCCCAGCTACTCGGGAGGCTGAGGCAGGAGGATCCCTTGAACCCAGGAGTTTAAGGCTACGGTGAGCTATGACGACACCATTGCACTCCAGCCTGGGTGACAGAGCAAGACCCCATCTCAAAAAAAGAAAAAGGAAAAAAATTCTTAATTAAGCGTTTATTGGCCTTCTAATAAGATTCTGATGAATAGTTACTAGCCATTTATTTATGTAACGAATATTTATTGAGCATGTGCTATGCAACATCCCAAGTGCTGAGGATCCAGCAGAGCAAAGTAGACAAAGTCCCTCCCATCATGGAACTGGCCTCCTAATGAGAGAGAGAAATAAATACGTAGTGTGAGGTGGTAATAAGCACTCTGAAGAAAAGTAAAGCAGGGTGAAGGGATGTGGAGCCAGGAAGTTGCTCCCTGAGACCAGGAGCTCAGGGATAGGCTCACTAATGAGGAGATCCATGAGCAGAGATTTGAATACCAGAAAAGACCTGGTCATGTGGCTGTTTTATAGGAAAACATTCCAGGCAAGAGGACAGTAAGTGCAAAGGTCCTGAGGCTGAAGAGTGCTTGGTATTTGGGGATGCACAAGGCAGCCACTGTGGCTAGAGCTAGATGAGGCCAGTAAGTAGGGCCATGTGGGTCATGGAAAAGGAGACGGAAGCCATTGGAGGATGTACACTGTAAGTTCACAAGACCAGGACAACAGTTCACATACACACACCGTATCCTTCCCCGCCACAGCCTGGGACTTCTGCATTGCCTTCTGTTCCTGTCCTGCGACCATGGCTAACCGCGGGGGAGCCTTACAGGGAGCTGGGCGGCTGCCGTGCCTCGTACTGGAAAGGCTATGGCGCGACCACGGAGGGAAATGAAACCTGGAAGGCGCTAGGGGTGGGGTTGGTGATCAACGTCTAATAGTCTAAATGATCAGTAGTCTAAAACTGTGTTCACGGTTAAAAAGTTTAACGCCTGAAGGGTTATTTTCTCCATGTTTATCTGGGTATTAGTTAGAACATTCTTACAGCTTGGTGTTCTTATCACAGCCCTCATTGGTGCCTGGCATAAACAACCCCGCTGTTTTCTGTCCGCATCTTATCCTTCTATCGATGCTGTTGCGGACGGGACAGGGCACTCAGAACCAAAGAGCCGTGAGGTGGCTTTCCCAGTGCCGCACTCTGCGCGTGGGATCCAGACCGTCCTGCAGCTCAGACACCAGCTTCCGACCCCTGGCGCCCGTCTCCTGACACTTCGCCCACCCAGACTCAGTGTCCCGAGCTCGCCGTCTCCCCGCGCCCCCAGCTGCCCAGTCACCTGCACTCACAGGTTGCGTGGGTCCAGCCTCCCACTCCCCCTCTTGCCGCAGACCCTCGACTTATCCTGATGAGTCCGAGCTGTCCCCTGGCCTGGCTCCCCTGCAGCGCACCCTCCAGGGGCAGGCAGGGTGTTCCCTCGGAAACTCGCACTCGGTCACGACTCTCCACCTTAACCTTTCAGAGGCTCCCGGTGGCTGTGCGCCTGTGTGCCTTGCACAGGGTCATTCCTCTGTGCCCGTCTCCTCCTCTGCACCCACCGAACTCTTCTTTTTCTCTCCGAGTTCTGAAATTACCTCCTCCTGGAAGCCTTCCCTGAGCTCCCCAGAAAGTCTGTCATTCTCTTACGTTGTATGCAACGTATTTATTTATATATGTCGCACCCCGGTAACAAATGAAGGCTTACCTCACTTCCAAGGAGGCGTCGTCCCTGGGGATTGGAGAACTGTTCGTCTAATTCGTGGGACTCCCTCAGTGTGATCCTGCGGTTACAGCTGGCTTCTGTGATGCTGTGTCTTACACCGCCTCCATACCCAGGTGTGGTCTGCAGACCAGCTGCATCGTCCTCACCTGGGAGCTTGTTAGAAATGCAGGATAGCTGTCCCCCCACCCTTGAAGCAGAATCTGCAATTTAACAAGTTCCCCAGGTGATTTGTGTGCACATTAAAGTTTGAGACGGGCTGGTGTAAATGAATACCTGCTAACTCTTGGGGACATGTGTTTTCAATGAGCCACATTCCGGAGACGTGTTAGCTCCTTACACTCAGTGCTGGGCACCCAGTGTGAGCTGCCTACACCTGGATCCACAAGCATGCCCCTGAGGGGGGCAAAGGAAGTGAGGGGAGCTTCAGCGGCATAGAGCTGGGAGGATTCACTGTCTACACCCTGGAGCCACCCAAGCTGGTGCCCATAGGCTAAATGATATCTTGATCTTTTGTTGCATGGGAAATTGAGATGTTTGGCAGGGCATGACCTTATTGCTGATTTGGGACCCTTCGACTAGGACACACCCATGCTCTCTCTGAGCTCTTTGAAGGTGTGTCCTGTTGACCTCTGTAACCAGACACACAGTAGGTGTTCAATAAATGTTTATGGTTGAATTTCTACTACCGAATTATCTGTCCATCATGTCTTCTCACACCTGTCAGGTCAGCAGAGTGCATAATCCCACTGATTTTAAAGGAAGCAATTCAATATTGACGGATTTATAATTCCAGGAACTTTATCAGGGCTTGAAGATACCACTTTTGGCCAAAATTAACTGTAATAACATCAACACCAACATCACAACTCCTATGGAAGCTTCACTTAGCAAACTGTAAATCTCTACCTATACATTCAAGCAAAGAGAGAGAATGTATTTAATGCTTTCAAATTGAGGTCCTGTGGGAACAGATTCATGGAAGTCCTGAAACCTTGGCCCGCAAGGTTGGCCTCTGTTGCCTGATAGTGCAATTGTTTCTCATGCTTTGTCTGGTTCTAGTTATTTCAGCTGGGAGAGTAAATCTGTTCCTTGTTACTTCATCTTGGCTAGAAGGGGAATTTGCCCACTGTATTTAATTTTTTACATAGTATTTTTGTAGTGTTTTAATATTCACTGAATTATCCCGGAGTGGGACTACAGCATAAATTGAGTAGTTTTATTTTGAACTTTAGCAAGAATTGATCATTATTTTGTAAAAATTATTTTTAAAAATTACTGAAGTAATATGAATCCTGGTACTTGAAGGGCCAATACAGTAGCCTGTTTCAGTCTACATTCGTAGATGTGCACTCACGGTGTTTCTGTGTGTGTGTGTGTGTGTGTGTGTGTGTGTGTGTGTGAGACTATCCGACTCCTTTAGAATGTCTCTTAGGGTAGTTGCGCCGGGGCATTCACGGGGCATATGATTTTATTATAGTTTTCTATTTGTTTTCTCCCTTATATTACAGTTAAGGAATTTTGTTGATTTTTTTGAAGTTATATTTGATAGATTATATTATCTATAAATTCCATTTCAGTAAAGCAAAGAGGGCATTAAAAATGACTGATGTAAAAAGGGACATGTGTCACTAGTGCAGACATGGGTAGTCCCCTGAGAAGGAGGCTTTCCCCGCTCGCTCCTGGCGGGACCGGCCTGGGACTAAGGCAAGGCCTCAGAGGGGGAAGGCTGCCCTTTCCCACAGAAAGGGTGGTAGACAGCCTCCAAGAGTTTCCAGCATGGGGCAGGAGAAACAAAATGACACAGGGGGCCTGAGAGGGGTAGGGAAATTTGGGTGACCAAGTACCCCACCCACTGGAGATCAGACGGGGTGATGGTTATCTTGGTGCTGGTGCTGGGGGCAGATGAAGGACCAGGTGGGCCTCCATCCTCACTTTTTGGCTCTTCAGAAGCACTTTGGCACTTGAATATGACCCTGGGGAAAGTGGGGGGCAAGGGAGGGAATCCCTTACATGACTCAGATTGTTTCCACCAAACCAGCAGATTAGGGGCTTATCATACAAGTTAAATTCTGTTCAGGAGCTGCTTGCTTGCTGTACAAGAGGACCAGGAGGCCCACAAACTAGAACATAGGTTCTGAATAAGAAATCCTGGGGTCTGGATTCTGTGATTTACTAACTGGGTTCTTGGGCAAGTTCAAGTGCATCATTGCCCATTTCCTCATTAGCAAAACAGAGATAATGATAGTATCTACCCCACAGGATTGTTGGGAGGATGCAATGCTGTGTGTAAACCACAGTGTGACTCTAAATGGATGTTAATTATTATTTATGGATGACCCATGTATATGTATTACCTACTAACATAAAAGAGATCAATTTAATTTCCGTGTGCATTCCTCATGACAGAGTTATTGGAGTGAGCAAAGAATTTAGGGTTTGACTTTTTAGATAATTCCTAGTTTGCCTGGCATAAGGGTAGTTTTACACAGAGCTGGTGAATACACTTACCTAGCCAGCCACAGGCAAGGAGGATGTGCGCTGGCGTGTTGGAATTAATAACCCACTACACTGCTTACCGTGAACTTGGAGACATGCTCTGATTTTCCATTACCTAAGTCTTATCATTTCTACCACCAAGGAATATAGACCAATTAATCACCAAGGAGCAGAAATAAATTACCTCATCCTTGACTTGCTCTTCGGGTGACTTAACGCTTCTTATCATGAGAGGAAAAGCACAGAGATGCTGTTAGTTCATATGTGGAATGTTTTGTGCTTCAAAGAGACCCAGGTTACTGGCACCAGTTTATTCATAATATGTCAACGCTTGTGCTTGTTTGGAGATTTGGGGGAACTTTCTTTTAAGTGATATCTTGAGGCATCCGGTGAAAGTGTGATTAAGCAACATATTCTGGAAATGGGGTTTTCCAGATAACATAAGGCAAATCATTTGGGTTTAGTCCAGGTTGAAGATCTATTTAAAATGTTTTGTTAGACTCTCTTGACCTAGTAAGGATACAGCAATGAGCGTAAGTTTGATATTGCTTCGAGGGCCATTTATTCATTTGTTAAACCATGTACTTATTCATTCTTTAAATATTTATTGTGTTACTACTGTGTGCTGGGCTGAGGGTTGGATGCACAGTGGGAATCCACAGTCTAATGGCAGATAAAAGAACTTGTGTTCAGGCTGCAACACCATCACTTAGCATATATGTGACCCTGGGCAAGGTATTTATTCTCTCAGACTCAGTTTCTCGTCAATAAAATGGGGCCGAATACTTACAATATCTAGTTTGCCAGGGTTATTTGAGGATTACAAAGCATAAAAGCACTCTAAAAATTGAAGTTCTCTCTGAATGGTCATATTATTTAATGCCTGAAAAACCTGCATTGCTTTATGAAAATTATTCCAAGCAACATTAGAGCATTTTAAGAGATGGAGCCATTTCTATGGTGACTCTCTATCTTGTTATAATAAAAATATCATTTATTTTTGTAGTTGACTTTTAAAACTTCTTCACATTACTCAAAGTAGTAAATACACATGGGTGCACAATTAAATAGTATGGAAGGACAAGAGGAAAGGTGGCAGTCCCCTGACCACCCCATCTCCAGCCACTCTGCAGAGGGGGCATGCAGAAGGAATAGTTCCTCAGCCTCCCTCCACAACGATACTGGACTTACACTGTTCATTCTTATTTATCAATTTTAGATATTGCTTATCGATTTATTGGTAAGGTAGACATCATGTGCTATTCAAAGAAAGCCCCAACAAGGATATATTTTCTTGTGTTTAGCATCTGTCCTCTAAAAGTACTGTATAGGAAAAATGGTTTATTAATCCTTCTAGTGAGTTGGCTTCTAGACAATTGTTTTACTGTGTTTGACTTCTTCAAGATGTGAAAAGCACCCTAACATGCCCAGGGAGGCTCCGCGCCTACTCACTGACAACGTCCTTCGCATCTGTAAACCATTGTCCAACGTAAAGATTTCAAACTTTAGCATAATCTGTGTATCTTGGGTTTTTAAACATCATGTCACAGTTGCTGGATACAGCCAAGAAGTTAAATGCTTCCTTTATTTTCCATTGCATTTTCTCTCCGAGTCCTTCCAGAAGGACACACAGAGCTCCCCCAGACATTTGGACTGCAGACATCAAAGGAAGAAGAAGATGTTTCTCCCAATATTTGGGGTTTGATCATAGCTGGGGAAATAGTGCTTCATTCCATAGTTAATTAAAGAAGTATGCCTGAAGTAAATTTAAAAGAGTAGTTTGATTAGGACATTCCTTTGCTTGTGAATTGATATACCAATCTCTAGTGGGTACAGTTTGCCAGAATGAAAGAATAATCTGTTAAGATGTTTAATCAACTATAGTGAAAGAGTAAAAGTAGATTTTTTTTAAAAAAAATAAAGCCACATAATTTTAGTCAATTAATTCCAGCTTCTCATTTGTCACATCTTTATCAGACCTGTCAACAGGAAACAAAATAAACCAAGCAATTCATTTTTTTCTCCTCCTCTTATAAATCCACTGGGTATGTGCCAGGTGTCCAGAGTTGGAAGGAGGGAAGGAGGACAGGAAGGAAGGAGCCTTAGCTAATTAGGAAAATACAAGAGGCAGTGTAGTTAAGTGGTTAACAACACAGTTCTGGTGGAATAAAAATCACTGTGGATTCTGGCTTCACCCAATTGAGACTTTATTCTTTTAGGGTTGCTGTGGGGATTAAACGAGAAGGGCATAGAGAGTGCCTAGCACACAATAAGACCACGTAAATGTTAGGGATTCTGGTCATTATTAGCTGCAAGGCCATTCCAGTGGACAAGTGGGTGCCTGTCCAGCAGCCCTCTGAACAACTTAGCATTGTATGCAGAAGGGGCAGTGGCACTGGGCTAGCTGGTTGGGATTTGCTCAAACTGTGCCGAGAAGTTATATGACTCAGTTGTGCCCTCTGCTGGCCAGTCTGTACAACACAGAAGTGCATGGCGTGGTTGCAGGCTGTCCAGACTCCAGATTACATTTGGCATTGCTCATTTGAATGTAGAATATTTAGTGCAATGAAGGAAAGGGTAGCTGCTCAAAAGGATCCACAAGGGTTTACACACCATGTTTACTTTTACCTTTTTCAGTAGGTTGATTTTGAATGTTGTCAGACCCTTGTGAAACTGCTTCTTCATTGTAGCCAGAAGAGGGCACTGTTGCTTTATCCAAATTCTGTGCCATGGTCTACGGAGCCCGGCATCTGAGTCCTAATGCTACAATTGTCCCATTCCTGGCTTTGCTGGAGGCGACAGTTCCATTTCTTAGGTGACTAGCAGAAAAACAAAACTAAACAAACTTTGTCTGTAATAGGACATATGCAAAAAAAAATGGGGGCGTGAAAAATTGTTTCTATTTTATTAAGCCATGGAAAATTATGGATAGTTTTTAACACAGACGAGCATGACAAAGAAAATGCATTCTGATGAAATCGGTCAAGATTCCTGGAAAACCAGCCTGAAAAGTTAGAATGTATCTAGGTGCTCCTGCTCACTCTTGGCATCACAAGTGTCCCAGAAAAAGTGTAGAAGAAATGGATGCAATCTTTGGGAACCCTGGGATGTTCCCTCCCACTGTGGCAAAACTCAGAACCTCTTGAAAACAGAAGTCTTTGTTAAGAACAAGGAGAGTGCAATGTTGACTCTCACCCCTCACTTCTGCCTGTGAGGTTTGCCTTTTCCTTTCTTGGCCAATGCCATGATGTTTACCATTTTTAACAGGTCAGTTTTTAGTGAGGCAATAATAGGTTTATTTATAATCCTTGGGTGAAAAATAGCAATTGAAGAAGACCATTTCACAGCCCAGGAGGTCTGCCGGCTCCTGGTTTTCTTCTCCACTAACGGTCCAGTGAGGGCGGGCGACAGGAACAGACCTCCTTCTTTGCCTATGTTTATGTTCTTTTTCCCCTTCATTCCTCCCAAGTTTTTCTACATATGACTTCCTTCTATGGTTCCAGAGTTGGAAGGAGACATATTCAAAATGCAAATACAAGTACGTGATGACAAGCCAAGCCTAGACACTGTAAAATCACAGCAAAAGACTGGAATGAAACCTAGGGAAATTGGGGATATTCCTCAGCACCAAGTGTTAATACGATGCCTCTAAATAAATACTTGTTGGGTGAATGACTGATTGATTAACTGAATGAATGAATGAATGAACCCACAACTTCTCAGATAATTGTGGGTATGAAAACTGACATAACTCTTTGAATATATATAATTTTTTAAATGTTACCATTTCCTCCTGATATTTCAATACTTTTAAATTCCTCAAAGAAATTGCAAGTCTTCTAACTTTATTTGGGATTTTATAGTGAATGTTTTCTAGAATTGCTCTTGATGCTAAGGGAAATTTGTGTATGCGAGTTTTTATCCTTGCTCATGTTATACTTTGCTTTCACAATCACGAGGAGAAGCACTTATGGGAACTTTCTTTAAGACAGCACAGTCGTCGCTGTCTCTGTCTCCTTTTTCATTCTTCCTTCATTCTGGTGATGTTGACGCGCAGCTTCCTGATCTCAGACTCCAGTTCGAGCTGAGATGTATGCAGTGAGTAAAGTCTGTACTCGCAGAGTGCCATAAAATCCTTTTAATATTCATTCAAAGGTGCAAGCTCTTGGACCACAAAGGTCCCTTCTTTTGGTCCCTTCTTCATGCCCAGACATGCTCAGAGACTTGGCATCTTGCCCTGGAAGCAAAGCGTATAGGCCAAATAAAACCTTCATTTTCATTGCTTCCAACAAAGGTCAATTGTTGAATGCAATTACTTAGAACAAATTAAGAGTTTAGATCCAGGAGCCTTGGGGCACTCAAAAGATTATGGAAAACAGAGGGGAAATGGTTCAAGATTCCCCTGGGCTGTGCAAGGCCGCACCCCACAGAAGCCTGGTATGATTCAGATAGATATGAGTGAGCTTTTACCAAGCACACCCTACGAGTTCTTCAGAGCAGGAAAAAGTAGGCGCCTATATTCCATGTATGCTGTGTTTTGGCAGGGCTGCCTCCTTCTAAATATAGCTAGCAATTTCTTTTTTAAATGTGTGATTTCTTAAATACTTTTCCCTTTGCAGTAGCTTAGTTTTTTAAGGTAATGAAGAATGAACAATTGTTTTTCCATTGTCAACTTAAGACCAGTGGTCCCAGTACAAAACAAGAAGACAGTATCAGTAAGAGAGGAAAGGAGACAAAGGCAGATCTCATGAATTTGAGCTTTTATTGCACAAGCTGTCAGCTTTCTGGATGTGCAAGCAGAGCGGAGCTTCACATAAACACTCTAAGAGATACATAAACTCATTTGAGACATCAAAGTGTCCCTTAGCCCAATGCTACTGAGCAGATGTGGAAATAGGAATTTGATAATGATTCAAGTCACTTAATTTAGGAAAGTTGCCTGGGAATATCTATGGGTTGCAGGACCACCATTCTCTTTAAACAGTTTACTAAGGAATCATTATAAAAGCAAGCATCATATAGCACTTCCCACAAGCCAGATACTGTTCTACGTACTTTGCATGTGCCGGTTTATTTAATTCACAAAACAACCCTCTAGCCAGGTGCTGTTGTTATCTCATATTGCAGATTAGGAAACTAAGACACCTAAATATTGCAACACTTGCCCCCCAAATACCCAGCTAATACATGTGGAAGCAAAACTTCAAACTCAGTTCTAGACTCTCTGCTCTTAACCATTTAACTACTAAAAATAAAATACTACATGAACATAGAAAGACTGGAACTTAAATGCTCAGTGTCATTATCTCCAAGTGGTAGGTTACAGCTTTGCTTTTGCTTTTCTGTATTTTCCAAATTTTTATCATTCATTGCTTTTAGAAAATAATAAATGCTGCTTTAAAATCCTCACCCTAAAACCTATAACCTACAACAGGCTATGAAGATCATTGTTTTGAAGGGACCTGGAGTAGAAATAACATAAACAGCCTAGATCACTTGATTTACTCATGACCACATTTTATAGAGTAATACCAGAGAAAAGTGACTCAAATGTGTCCCTCTGCAGTCCTGTAAGCAGCCAATAAACTATCTACCCCTTGAAATGTCACTTGGGGCTGTGTAAGGTGAGGGAGTCTCAAAGGAAGAATGAATTTCCCGGCTCTAACAACCTCTAATAGAGAAGCTTAACATGAACAGTGGAGCTTAGTACTTGAAGGACAAAGATACACTTTCACACAAAATTTTCCATTAAAAATCATAATAAAAAGTCAATTATATTCATATGTAGCAGTAATGAATTGGAATTTGAAATTAAAATCTTACTATACAGAGCCTGCAGCCCCAGCTACTCTGCAGGAAGAGGCAGAAGGATCACTTGAGCCCAGGAGTTTGAGGCTATAGTGTGCAATGATTGCACCTATGAATATCCATGGCACTCCAGCCTGGGCAACATAGTGAGACCCCATCTAAATAAAAAAACATGCTATAATCAAATTTAATTCCAAAAATACACATAAAGGGACACATATAACAGATATAGGGAGCAAATGAATTTTTAAAATAGGGACAAATCAATTTGGATGCAATCTTAAGAATAATCTTAAGGTTTATCACAACAGACACTTAACACAAATACACAAAGTTTTTAAACATCATGATTGCAGAATATGGCAAACTAAAATTTAGAAAAATCACCATCAGTTTAGAACTCTTTCCTTCCCCAGAAAGAAAAATGGAAACTGACTTATAAAATGCTGATAACTTCTTATATTGTTTACTTATCTTTTTCCTTATCCTTGACTCTTTAATAAATAGTCAGGGGTTTTTTTCTCCCTCTTTTTAAAATAAGACGTTTGCTGATAGAAGCTGAGGTCTCATTTTGCTAGGTCTGTGATCTACCTGCGTTAGGGTGAACTGTTGAAGTGGGCGCTGAGCTGAGCCCCGCACGTCCTCCTTCCGGAATGAAGGACTTTTTCCTCCCGCCGCTGGGGGCGCTGTCAACCCTCTTTCAGAATTGTCTCTGCAAAACAGAGCTGTAAGTATAAAAGTCCAAAGCTGTGGTCCCTTCCCTGGGCAGGCTGCATTCAGTAAATGATTGATGTAGCTGTATAAAAGCCTGGCCTTCTCACCTTAACTGGGGACAACTCTGCAAGGTCATTTCAGCTCCAGAGATCCCCCTGGGGTCTCAGCTTGGCTGAGACTGTATCCCAGCTCAACTTCTTCCTCTGGCCACCCTGCTTCCCTTCCGTCCCTTCCATAGGTGTTGATCCCAATTTATGTGTGGCCAGGAGATGTGGTCTCTGGCTGAGCATTCACTTCCCAACACGAATTTAACACTATGGAAGGAGGAGCACAAATCTTTGGTGGGCAGTTTGCCCCTGTGCCACACTGACTCTCCAGGGCATGGCCTTGAACCCCATCTAGTGAGTAATGTGAGGAAGAAAAGCTATGCCATCTTTCTCATACAGATTCAGAAAGTGGATCAAAGAACAAAGAGGGCACTTTTGGAATACCAGCAAGGAACACGTCTGAATTTGGGTGGGGCCAGAGAGACCACAGGAGGCAGGATGGCAGCTGCTTAGCCCACTGTTTGGTCTAATCCCCTGAGCTGTCCTGTCCCTGGTACCATGATCGTGTCGTGTTAATTAAATCATTCTCATTAATTCAGCCCAAGTGTAAATTAGGAAGGAATGAAGATGAATTAGGTTCGAAGGCAGCTAATACATTTAACCCCATGCTGCTTATTTTGCTGTCTAACAAAATAACATTGTTAAGGGAGATAACAAGCCCAAAGCCTTGGGCACAGCTTCTTAATAGCATTAAAAAATGAGACCTTGGTTTGATGTCACAAAGCAAAGGCAAAGACCAGCTCCCAGGAGCCTGCAGGACTGGTCTAGAGTCTTGCATGAGCTGTTGGCTATTGTGTAACATGGATACAGTATGGGTAGCATTTCCTGCATTGTTCATGACTCAGATGTCTACTGTGTCTATCATTGTCCAGTTTGATGACAGCCCTATTTAGAGGTTTCTTCTGGTGCAGATATAAGACTTGCTCACCTTTTCTTAGTCTGAGTGGGGTGATAAAAATTACCTTTAGGATGGGCTGAGAGATGCTGTAGGAATTACACAATTTGAGTTGCTATGATCATAAATATGCTGATTTGCAAATCATTTTCAGTTGAGATAAACATTAGAAACTGCCCAACAGCCCCAAAACCTTCACACATTGGTTCAAACAAACCAGGGTGTAGTTTGTAGATTATCGGTAGCACATGCCTGTCCCTGAATGCATGTTTACTTCCTGTGTCTTTCAGCAAGAAAATGTTTTTCAGTTTTTATAACATACATCAACTAATTTCTTTTCCCTTGTGTTGTTTACCTCCCTGAGGCAGATGAAGCAAATGTATATGGTCACTGAATACATTTCAAGATTTTCCAGTCTACAACTTTTTTTCGTTTGTTGAAGTGCAGAAAGTGTCAACATTAGGTAGAAAAGATAAAGGAAAATGGCACGAGTGGATGATACACAATGGCCCCAGGATTTCATTCCTTTCTCGGCCCTGCCTGCCTAGCAAAGCTCTTTGCAAAGAGACGTGAATTTTGCTATTCCCTTGCTTAAGGACACTGTAGTTTCCAGGTGGTAAAGATGCAGCAGAAACTGATTACCTGTCTCTAGCTCAGTGGCTTCCTATGGCAAATCCCCCGCGAACCAACTGAGCTATGTGCAAATTCCGTTTCTAGGTAGGGTCATCCAGGTACAGCTCCAGGTAGAGTTGGTAAGTGACTAAGTAAGAAGGAAGTACTTCCTAAGTAATGAGAAAAAATGTTAATCTCTTAATTTAAACAGAACGCTCCCACCTACCCCACCATGAAAGACATTAACAATTGCTCTTCAAAATCAACACGCTTACTTTTGACCCAAACGTTTGCATGTGTTTGGTTTTCGCTGGTTTTATCCATGTCTGCTTCACAACCTGGGTTCTGCTTGCCCTCTCCTAACCTGACCGCCCTGGGCTCTGTGGTTCAGTCTCTCAACTTTGTCAAGTGGTCTTGCCGAGACTGCATAAAAAATTAAAATATGAAGCAGATTTTTAAAGGCTCGTGGTGAAGCTGCAGAGTTAATGCTAACAAAGGACTTCAGAGGGCACTGTCTTTCTTTGTCTGCAAGGAGCGAAATTCTTAGCGCGAATACCAGCAGGGAACGTGGGTAAAGCAAAGTGAGATTAGAACGAAGAACCACTGACAGTCTTGGTTTCAGCAGTCTCGACTCTGGAAGCTCCAGGTGGAGCCTCCTGAGCAAGTTTTAACCATTTCCGAGCCTAGCGTTTTCAAGAAAGCTGGGGGGCGCAGCGCGGGGCGCAGTTTGCTCGGTCGTGGAGCCCTCGCTGTGGAGCTGCGGGGCTGGGGCACTGCCGAGTGACCTCCAGCCGGGCAATTCACATCTCCTTGGGTCCCAGGTCCTCACTGTAAACCAAGGGCGCTGGACCGGTAACCCGTCCAGTTCATTCGTAGACTTTATTATTCCAAACACCGAATAAAAAACAGGCAATTTAGCTCCCAGTGGAAAGGCAAGGCTTTAATGCAAAGATCGAAAATGAAATTCGTAAATAGTGGTCGCCAAGCAAGGCTGATTTTCAAATTGCCCTCTTTTCTGCTGGCATGCGGGGCTTTACACGTGTGTGTGCTGGGCACGTCTTTACTGAACTCCCCAACTGACACTACCGAGTGATAAAAACCAGGAAGGCCGGGTCTGAGAGGGTGATACAGGCTTTATCGCTTCGGAGAGGAGCCGGCGCGGCCGCTTCTTGGAGGAGTTCGCTTTGAATCAAGCGGCCGCGGCGATTGGCTGAGAAGCACGTGGTGCGCGCCCCGCCGGACCGCGCCGGGACTGCTGTCCCTTGGCTTAGGGCAGAGTCCGGCCGCGGGAGCCGCACCCGCCGGGGGTGGGGAGGGAGGACAGTGGGGAAGTGCCGGAGGCTCGAGTCTGCTTGGCTCCCTGCCAGCGAGAAACCTCACGCCCTAGCTTGGCTCAACCTGAGTGTGCCCAGAGTGTCCAGACTTGTGCCCTTTCCCTTGCCACCGTTCCTCCCCAGGCCGGGTGTCCTACCCAGCGCGCGAGCTGCGGACACCCAGCTTGCTCCTCGCTACCCTGTGCAGAGCATCTCGCGGGCTCTGGCATCCGGGAGCGCACAGCCCCGGGCTGCGCTCCCCTGCCGTGGGTCCCTCAGTTTCATGGCAATCCATTAACCAGGGTGGCCCAGAGAAGTGCAAACACTCGGACCCGGGAAAACTTAATTTAGTCGCAGTCCCGGAGGCTGCAGCTGCTAGAGGCTGAGAGAGCGCGTCCGCTTTGTCTCTCTGCACTCCCCGCAGCCCCCCTCCCCCGCTTCCTCTCCCGATTAACTCCCCCGACACGCTCTTCCCCAGCTCTTCTCCTCCTCCCACTCCTCCTCCTCTCCTTCCTCCTCCTACACCGAGGGCCGCGCTAATGCGCTTCCTCCCTCCCCCGGTGTCAGTCTCTTTGCATACGCGCCCCCTCCCCTCCAGCCGCCGCTTATAGCGGGGCGCGCGGCGGCTGGGCGCAGACTGCTCCGGCAGCCAGAGAGGAGGCGGTGCGGCGGTGGCGCTGCGGAGACCGAGTCCAGACGCCAAGCGGCCGCGGCGCGCACGGCGCTTCCCAGCTCCCTCCCCCGAGTGCACAGCCCGCCTCCTTCCGCGGCGCCGGCGCTCGCAGGCTCGCTCTCCCCTCCCGAGACGCGCTCCGGGAGACGCTTCGCGGGTCGTGGGCACAGGGTCCACGGCGTGGGGACCGAGAGGCCGAGGCGAACAGCCAGCGCCCCGGGCGCGGTCCTCTCCCCGGCAGGCGCCCCTTGCGCGCTCCTTTCGCCGGAGCAATCGCCGCCGCTTCCCCGGGCTCAGACGCCCGCTTCGTCGCCTCGCTGCCCGTGACCGAGGCAAGAACCCCGCCGGTTGTGCTGTGAGGCCAGTCGCCACTGCTGTAAGTTTGCCCCGCTGCCCCGGACCTGTTGCGGGCGCTGCGGGTTTCAGGGGCTACTTTGGCTGCGAGGGTGTGTTCGTTAGAGGTGAGCATGCTCGGGACAGCCGGGAGCTCCGACTTGGGCCAGGGGGAGCTGTTCTCGGTGCGGAGATCTCGGGGTCGGTCGCTGCAAGCTGGAGTCCGGCATCGCCGGAGGGGCAGACCGGCTTCCCCTCGGCGGCGCTACGGCCGGGGAGAGCCACGGGGGGAGCTAGGAGCCGAGCTAGGGATACAATCAGCCTCTCTCCACGGAAAGCAGCTCTTTTCTGGGGATGAATGTCGCGTTGCGTCGCTCCCTGCAGCCCCCAGGGCAAAGCGTGCGGAATCGTTGACCCACGTTGCACCCTACCGGTTCGGAGAAGAGGGGCCATGCACCGGCACCCCGCGTGCGGACACATTCACTGCAGTGGAGATGTCTGTAGGGAATGAATGAAAACTGGTTTCTGAAAAACTAGTTTTCTTCTCAATGCAAGTATTTGGCCTGTAGAGGAACATTATTAGTTTCAAAGGATAGGAATTGGTGGGCGGGGTGGAGATAAAGCATTGAAGTTGTTCGACATGCAATTTGGTGTCCGCCTCACAGGCGTGGCCACCGTGTTAAATAGCGTTGCAACTGTTATGAAGCACCCTATGACAAAAAGCTATTTTTATTAACAAGATATTTATAATGTTCCATTGTTATCAATAATGTAGATGGCCAAGAAAGTCTGCATAGTTTCTCTCTTGATTGGATTGAGATCAGGTTCAAAACCTAGAGAGACTTGACCGTGTGGTGCGCAAAATATTGAAGGCAGGAAGCGTGTTTAAGGAGCAGTAAGTGAACTGAAGTTACTGTAACTAGAAGCCCCTTTGATGTTCACAGTAATAGCAGCCCTTTTCTCTGTCTTCTGTGCAGACACGGGTTAAGTATATGTGTGCATTTTCTTGGCCACTTACTTGGCATGCAAATATTATTTCTTTGGGGGCTTAAAAAATGCCGGAAGAATGATTCATTTTATATTGAAGATGTGTTTAAGTGACTGTAGAAATGGTTTCTGCTGATATTTTGATGTTTGCATAATTTTAAACCGGAAAGCAAGTCATTTCCCTTGAATCTTCAAGTTTACTTTTTATTTTAATCAAACATTGCTGCAAGAATGTTAGATGGTTTTCCATCTGGATGGTACACAAGATGACAGGCTAGGCTCTTCCTTCTGGCTTTTTAGGCCAACCTAGAAAATACAGGAGCATAAACACCGGATGCAGAGAGATGCAGACCCTATATCCTAAGGTGTTCTAAACAAATTGTCTTCTTAAATGTGTATCTGGTTATGAATGTTGTTTTACACCATGCAGAATCCAGTGTTCAGGGAAGTGTGTTCTGGTCCCAGCATGATTCCAGCGCTATGTGCAAGCACGTCCATGCTTGTGTACCCAGTTACAGGGAGCCTCGTTCTTCAATCAGGATAGCATTTGCTATTAGCGCTAGGGGAGGCAGCTTCATAGGAGTATTTAGACAATCTTTTGAGATTTAGGCTTAAAGTCTTCCCCCAAATACTTCAGATTGCATATTCTAATTCAAATAACTACAGTGGTGGAGCATCAAGGATGCTAGTAAATGTTTTAACACTTTGGAAACCTGGTGCATTCGCATAGGTTCCTATAGGTCATTCGCTAGAGCATTGGGCATGGGTTAGAATGGACTAGACAGCAGAGGCTTAGATTGAGGTGGGGTGAGGCTTGGCTCCTCAGCATTTTTCCTATCGCAAGTCACTATGGAGACTTCTGGGTGCTTTGTAAAGTCTAGGACTTTGTTACTTACTTTCTTCCACTAAGCCATGTTTACTCATAATGAAAAGTTACATTCCAAAAATAAAGGAAAACAAGTTGCATCACCTAATGGTATGAGGCTGGTGTATAAAGGCGTGTCATGCCCCTGCCTTTGTTGTCTTCTGGGCCAAGTTTCACAGTGGGTCTCACAGCTGGCCGGAGAGGAGCAGTTTTTAGGATTTTTGCCAATGCATCTGTGGTAAATCATTCATTTGCATGTATTGATAATTCCTAGAATATAAATTTCAAAATAAATATCTGAATGGTTGAAGGAAACACAGAGGGTTTCAGCTGTGCTGTAAGGACTGGCTGTTTGTTCTCTGTTTGGAATAGATACTGTGACCAGCCACATAGTTTACCTTCTGCGCATGAACAGCGGGATAAACAGCTTCCCTAGGAACCCTTAGACAGGCGGCTTCTTGAAGGCTTTATTCCTTTGAAGCAACAGAGGAGTAGTGTAAAAAGGGGGGGGAGGCATGTGATACAATTTTTGAAGATAGATGATAGGCATTTCCTATGTCTTTACCCTACAGTTTTCTTATTGAAGAAAGCCAAAAGACAGCATTAGATTCTGTTAGAATTTCAATTTGGATATCGAGGAAAGCGCTTCGGTCAGCAAATAAATTCTAGGGTGACCCCAAGTTAACAGTGGCTAGCAAAACACACATGCACACATGTGTATTTTTTTATTTAAATGAAGCAATGTTTGCAAGTTGAATTCCCCACATGCAGGTGCCAGCATTTGCAGGTACATAGGAGCGGTCCTGGTGATGCACTATTTAATCGAAAGAGAGGGGTGGGATAGATCCTTTGTTCTTGCAACTGGTTTACCAAGAATTGGTGTAAAGCAGGAAGAACAGAAAAACAGCAGTCATGAGTATGAGTATGCTACTCAAAGTATTCTTCCTTTGATGTGCCAAATCCTCACTTTGGAGGCTGTCCAGAGCAAGAAAGATGATTGGTGATTGTGGCCAGAATCCATTCTGTGCTGATCAATACATGGTAATGTTTATATTGGGATGTTTTTAGAACTCTTTAATGATAAGGGTATCTGGTTAGAAATTATCTGTAACATTTAAATAAAGGTCTACTCATTGCAGAAGTCAGCCTTACATTTCCCATTTACTGTATGTGCAGGGAGATTGGATCTTACCAAAGGAATTCTTAATGGAATTAATTAGTAGGTGTTTGTTTTACACATGGCTTTATATCGCATGGGGCATGAAAGCCAGTGCCCATCCTGGCATTACGAGAGCAGGAGGCCTGGCATTTTAAGTGGCCTGCAGTGAATCAGCTGGACTAGAGCACAGCGAGCTGTGAGAATGAGACTTTGAGAATGAGACTTTGCCGGCTTAGGTTCTCAAGGCCTTCAATGTCCTGAAAGTTGGTAATCAGGTTTTCCAAGATGAACCTGCTTTTAAGCAGTGATTTTTTTTTTCTTTTCTTCTTCTTCTTCTTTTTTTTTTTCTAACAGTGTATAGTTCAAATAGCTCAACAGTATTACAATGAATGTCTTTCCTTCCAGGTAGTTGTCTCTGCCTTTGTACTAGAGTGGCCACCCACCATTCAGAACAGTAGGCAGCAGGGCCAACAACAAAGTGCTCTGTTGTCTTCCTCCAAAGCTCTTGTTGCTTTTGATCTGCTGTTCTGAACATCAGGAGCATCACCTTCAATAGTTTTGTTTTGTTCTGTTTTTAGGAGTGGAAACAAAATGTCAGTCAGCGTGCATGAGAACCGCAAGTCCAGGGCCAGCAGCGGCTCCATCAACATCTATCTGTTTCACAAGTCTTCCTATGCCGACAGCGTCCTCACTCACTTGAACCTTTTACGCCAGCAGCGTCTCTTCACCGATGTCCTTCTCCATGCCGGAAATAGGACCTTCCCTTGCCACCGGGCAGTGCTGGCTGCCTGCAGCCGCTACTTTGAGGCCATGTTCAGTGGCGGCCTGAAAGAGAGCCAGGACAGCGAAGTCAACTTCGACAATTCCATCCACCCGGAAGTCTTGGAGCTGCTTCTTGACTATGCATACTCCTCACGGGTCATCATCAACGAAGAAAACGCAGAGTCGCTCCTGGAAGCTGGTGACATGCTGGAGTTTCAAGACATCCGGGATGCGTGTGCAGAGTTCCTGGAAAAAAACCTGCATCCCACCAACTGCCTGGGCATGCTGCTGCTGTCCGACGCACATCAGTGCACCAAGCTGTATGAACTCTCCTGGAGAATGTGTCTCAGCAACTTCCAGACCATCAGGAAGAATGAAGATTTCCTCCAGCTGCCCCAGGACATGGTAGTGCAGCTCTTGTCCAGCGAAGAGCTGGAGACAGAAGATGAAAGGCTTGTGTACGAGTCTGCAATTAACTGGATCAGCTACGACCTGAAGAAACGCTATTGCTACCTCCCAGAACTGTTGCAGACGGTGAGGCTGGCGCTCCTGCCAGCCATCTATCTCATGGAGAATGTGGCCATGGAGGAGCTCATCACCAAGCAGAGAAAGAGTAAGGAAATCGTGGAAGAAGCCATCAGGTGCAAACTGAAAATCCTGCAGAATGATGGTGTGGTGACCAGCCTCTGCGCCCGGCCTAGGAAAACCGGCCATGCCCTCTTCCTCCTGGGTGGACAGACTTTCATGTGTGACAAGCTGTATCTGGTAG
Organism: Avahi laniger; assembly: GCA_963575035.1. Lineage (NCBI taxonomy): Eukaryota > Metazoa > Chordata > Mammalia > Primates > Indriidae > Avahi > Avahi laniger. The sequence goes on along the minus strand of CAUYSK010063756.1, from coordinate 42,087 downwards.
ACCAGAAGGCCAAAGAAATCATTCCCAAGGCCGACATTCCCAGCCCAAGAAAAGAGTTCAGTGCATGTGCAATTGGCTGCAAAGTGTACATTACTGGGGGGCGAGGGTCTGAAAATGGGGTCTCAAAAGATGTCTGGGTTTATGATACCCTGCATGAGGAGTGGTCCAAAGCTGCCCCCATGCTGGTGGCCAGGTTTGGCCATGGCTCTGCGGAACTGAAACACTGCCTGTATGTGGTTGGGGGGCACACAGCGGCAACTGGCTGCCTCCCGGCCTCCCCCTCTGTCTCTCTAAAGCAGGTAGAACATTACGATCCCACAACTAACAAATGGACCATGGTGGCCCCACTCCGAGAAGGCGTTAGCAACGCTGCAGTAGTGAGTGCCAAACTCAAGTTGTTTGCTTTCGGAGGTACCAGCGTCAGTCATGACAAGCTCCCCAAGGTTCAGTGTTATGATCAGTGTGAAAACAGGTGGACGGTACCAGCCACCTGTCCCCAGCCCTGGCGTTACACAGCAGCAGCTGTGCTGGGCAACCAGATTTTTATTATGGGGGGAGATACAGAGTTCTCCGCCTGCTCTGCTTACAAATTCAACAGTGAAACTTACCAGTGGACCAAGGTGGGAGACGTGACCGCAAAGCGCATGAGCTGCCACGCTGTGGCCTCCGGAAACAAACTCTACGTGGTAGGAGGATACTTTGGCATTCAGCGATGCAAGACTTTAGACTGCTACGATCCAACGTTAGACGTGTGGAACAGCATAACCACAGTCCCGTACTCGCTGATCCCCACTGCATTCGTCAGCACCTGGAAACATCTGCCTTCTTAAATGTAGTCGGTCCAAAAGAAAGTGAGCATGAGGTAAGAAGCGAGTTTGGCTGTGGATGTAAGTATGCGTATAATTAGGCTAGTCGCAGAAGTTCAGTGTATGGAGTGAGGCACAGTGCGTAGGGCCTATGCTCCAGAAGCAATGCAAAAGCTGTAAACGTAAGAGACTTGACACCCCAAATCTACATGCTTGCAATGACCACAGCTGCAGCTCCCCATCGCATAAGCTAGTGGTTCCAGCTTTTACTTCTTCAGAGTCTCAGAAGAGAGCCTCAGAATCTCCTGAAGAGCTTTTCAAAACCTGACCATCCCAGAGACTTTGTTTCATTTGGTCTTGGTGGGGCCAGTATTTTTAGAAAGTCTTCCAATTGCAATAAACAACTAGATTGAGCCCCCCTCCCTTAATAATACCAACTAATGTTTATGGAGCCCTCGCTGTGTGCCTAGAGCGGTGCTGTGTGTTTTACATGGATCAGCTCATTTGATCTTGACAACAGCCTCACAAGATATTATTGCTAGCTTCATTCTATAGACGAAAGAACCTGCCTGGGCACGGTGGCTCACATCTGTAATCCCAGCACTTTGAGGCCAAGGTGGGAGGAGCGCTTGAGGCAGGGAGTTTGAGACCAGCCTGGGCAACATAGCGAGACCCTGTCTCTACAAAAAAATCTAAAAAATTAGCCAGGTGCAGTGGTGCACACCTGTAGTCCTAGCTACTCAGGAGGCTAAGGCAGGATGGCTTGAACCTGGGAGTTTGAGGTTACAATGAGTTATGATTGCACCCCTGCACTCCAGCTCAGGTGACAGAGCAAGACCCTGTCTCTTAAAAAAAAAATGTTACCAAAAAAACCTGATACAGACAGAAGCTAGGTAAGTTGCCCGAGGTTGAAGAGCTTAGTACATGGTAGAGTTGGTCAAGAAGTCAGCTCAGGCAGTGTGGCTGCAGAGTATAAGCACTCAAGCATCACACTGAACTGCTACTTGATAAAACTGAGCTTCATGTTGGTATCATCTCAGGTGACACTTTGTTGATAATTAAATTTTTGCCTTCTTAAACCCTTTCTGGAATGAATAGAGTTTAAAGAATTTATTGCTCCAATTCATTTATTGTTTATTCTCTCCAAAATTACTTAAAATGTTATTTAAAATGTTTTTCCCCCCACAAAAATAGCCCCCTTTAGGGTATTTATTAACTGTCAAGGGGAATTTAGATCTGTCCTTGTAAAAGGGTGTAAGCTATATTGTATAGATTTGATGTACAGATATATCAAGCCACCTAAACTGCCCTCAGCTTGTCATAGTTAGTCATTGGTCTAGCTGACCCTATTGTCAGGGCTAACAGAAGTTGTGTTTCTGTGTCTTATATGTGAGTGCATAATGGTTGTCTGCGTACTTAAGAGTATATAACACTCTTGGCTCAAATAATTAATAGGTCTATGCAGTTCAGGGTTTGCAGTGCTCATGGCCACTTTGTTGCTGTTAAGCGTTCTTAGCATCGGCCTCAGGAATAGCTTAAGCACAGAGCACAGGGAACGTGTTGATTTGTTTTGGTGATTCATGGGCTTATTACCAATTATAACAGAAGAAAATAACTGCTTTGGAGGAACTGCAATGAAAACTAACTCATTGCTTGGAAACATTTGGCTCTGTTTTCCCTAGTAAGTTTCACACATTTGAAGGGGACTTCAAAGGAGAAAAGGAAATCGAGGGGTAGTTCAGGCTAAGCAAAGAGGGGTTTCATCTCATTTGTCTTTTCTTTCTCCGTCTCTTCCCCCTTATTTAAGAGCATCATTAAAATTGGCCTCACTTTCACATTCCTTCTCTTTCTTTCACTTCTTCAGTTATCTCCTCTGGCCTGTTATGGTTAGCAGAGTTGTTAGTAATGTCACGCTTCCTTGGAATAAAACTCCTTCAAAAGAGCAGGAACCATCAGATACCTCCTCTGGGAAGCGACTGGGCGAATAGCATCTCACACCAAACTGGTTTTTGCAGCCTTGCTGGCATCTCAGTAATCCTGAATAAATAAATGCTCTGGAAGTGGTTATTTCATTTGCAGTATGACTGCATGACTCACCTCTAAAGCAGGTTTAAAGAACCTCCTAGGCAAAAGCATTAATTAACAGCACACTTAGTTGGGTGTTAGTCCAGAATTGACTACATTTGCACAGAAGAGCCATAAAAATTGCCAACTCAGTGGTGGTACATCAAAATGATAATGAGTAGACTTGCCCGCAGCCCTGGAGCAAGGTAAGGAAATTGAGGCAGAAAGAGGAGAGAGACCACATGTGTGTTCTGGTCCTAGGTTAAGTTCTAGAGCTTTCTGGATGGGAGATTGCTTCTCTGTCAAATGAGTGGTTTGAGCTATAATTGTAAGCTCTGTCACAGTTTATACTAGGATAAATTGATAAATGGGGGGGCGGGGAAGAGGTGAAAAAACCTCACCCAGTTCTTGGCCTGTATTAAGTGTTCAATACTCTTAGTTTTCTTTCCCCCCTTTAATTTAGATCCTAACTTGCTCTGAGATAATAGCAGTGGAGTCAGCTTTGTGTGTAGTGGCAGTCAGATTTCTTTGACTATTATCTGCTTGTCATCTTTATACTTCATTTTCAGTTCCACCTTTTTCAGCCCAGAGTGAGTGGCAAACACTTGAATTCACCCTATCCTGAGTATTTGAACCGAATCACACTCTTCCGGTCCCTGGGAAACCGAGCTAGTAAAGTGTTAGTTTATATGTGAAACAACATCCTCTTCACCCTTGGTGCTACCAGCCGGAGAGTCAAGCACATAAAAACTAAATTTGACAAGGCCAGGTTTGCTGCTTTTAAAGGGCATCGTAAGCGTAAGCATGATCAAAGCCACTCTTTCAGTTTCTGACAGGGAGACTGTTGGTTTAAATTTCTAAAGTTTACTGCACACAAGATAGTGCTAAAACATTTGAGCTGGTTGGGGTGCTTAAAGAGGGGCTGGGCAGGCCTCAGTCCTCTGCTCTCCAAATGAATGCAGTGTTAACAAAAAGTTTCCCTAGATCTAAGAGCTCATCCACCAAGGAAATTTTAACTGTCCCCTGCTGCTCTTGTCGGTGGGTGGGAGGCACAAGAAGGAAATTACTTTGATTATCCTCTATTTTCATGGAGCTGTGTGGCACTGAGGGCACTTGGATTTGCTTTGTTTCTTCTGTTTTTTGTTTTTTTTTCTGTGGTATGGGTTCTTTGTTTTTCTTGTTTGAGTATGCAATGTCTTGAAACTTTATATTATGACAAGATACATTCTTTTGGCCTAATGTTGATATGTAGGTAACAAGGAGGTGGAGATGGGGGATGAATACTGTAGTCTAAGGAATGCCTTGAAAGCTTCAATCACTGTTGTGAAACAGCCAAAAGAAACAACTAATGAAATGAATCAGACTTCTGAACACATAAAAGCAAAGGGAGAAGAATTTGTTGCAAGTAATGAGTAGTCCCTCCAGAATTCCCTTTGCCTATACTTAAGAGTTATAGCAATGGGAATACAGAAGTCTGCAAAATTTCCCCAAATGAAATCAGCAGTAAATAAATGGGAAAGGTGAGTAATACAAGAAATACCAGTTCCTATGAAGTTTGCAGGTTTCGTGGCTATGGTACTTTGAATTTACATTCACTGGCATACCATAGCTGTTGTATTCTAAGTGTGGACTAAATGAACTTTGAGAATAAACTCCAGCCTTGGGGAGTTTGTCATGTGTTGTCATGTGAAAGCAAGCGAGACTGATTTCTGCCATAATGAATAGCAGAGATGCATTTCAATAAGAGGATATTCATATGTCTGCCTTCTATATGGTGAATAGATTTAGTCTGGAATCTTCTATGGTACATGGGCCAAAGAGAGTTTGCACAGGAATCTCCTTCTTTTGACCCCTAGTACTTTACAGTGGCTCTGTTTAACCACAGAAAAGAATTTTATAAATGTTGGAAGCAGAAGATGGCAACTCATAGCATCTAGTCATATAGTTTTGAGTTTGAACATATATATGTTTAGGAAAGAAGTGAAGGTCCTTCTTTGGACACCACAGTTTTTGTCAGGCCAGCCATCTGCATGGATGCATGCATGCACCTGTGTGTGCTTTTAAGACAAATACTTTAAATATCTTTGCACAGTTCCTACCGAATATGTAATTAAGACCTTTAGAAGCAATATGGCCCAGCTCTATCCCAAGTTTAATAAAAAAGAAAATTTTGTGGCTACTTAGAAAAATCTTAAAACTGTGGCATCACACAAATCCTTCATGCTTCTTTGCTTTGTTTTTTTCTTTTCCTTCTATTTTAGATCACTCCATCACTTGGCAAGATAATATGACATTTCTACCTTGGAAAGGCCAAGTTTAATGAAGAGAAAGAAAAAAAGGAAAAGAAGTTGCTGCAAAACTCGCTGCACCTTGTAAATTCTCTAACTGGACATGAAGGAAGGGGCTGAGGGAGGGGGGTGGGATGTTCAGTGCAAGTAGCACACGGTTTGAATATGAATGCGTGAACCTGTGATCTAGTCCTTGTCTTGTAATTGTGGATTAATGTCAGTGCGAATCAGCCTCTCAAAGGGAGAGAAGAGCTGGACCTTTTCCCTTGCTGTACCATATTGAGCATTTGATTTCCATGGGCTCCGCCATTTATGTGTAACATTTGAAATGGTTGTCACCTCTCTCTGAGGAGCGAGCTTGAAGTCTCCATGCCAGCTGCTGCTGGAGATTCAAAGCCCAACTGTGGGTCCAGGAGGGAAGCTGGCTGGGCTGGCTGCAGAATGAGGACCCCTGGACTCTCTGCTCATCTCTAAGGGGTGTGTTCCCTAGGAAGATTTCTGAACAATGGGGACTTGTTGGTAGCCGTTTGGTAGATGTTCTTTTCTATTTATAAGTGACTTTAAACTTTTCCCTTGGCTGTTAAAAAATTCGTTGTAGATTTAGCTATTTATTGTTGGATGCCTGCATGCTGAAACAATGCTTATAGTTGTCTTCACATGTATGGACGTGTGTGAGTGGTTGTATGTTTTGCACATTTTGTGGCTGGTGATGTGCTTTGCTGCACAAAAGTGAAAACTTTTGAGCTACAATTTGGAATATAACTGGAGGGTGGGTTGGGGCGCAGGGTGGACTTTTTCAGTGTCAAGACAGGGAAGGATTACAAGACAAACTTAAATTGAATCCTACAGATAGAGAAACCATGGAGATCGCTTTTAATCTTAAACTCACCATCTTTTAGTGGGGTTTCACGGGGTAAGGGCATGCTGTTGGGGTGAGGGGAGGCTTCTTTCTGTCCTTCTCCCACCTCCCATCTGATTCACCTAATTCAGTCTCAGCTGCTGAAATTTGGAAAGGACCAAATTGCTTTACAGTTTTTTTTTTTCCTTTGTGTAATATGCTGAAATCCTGGAGAATTCTATGGAATAGTTCTGTATATAGAGCACAGGTGAAGGCATTGTCCAAGGTTTATTTATTTATCTATTTATTACCCTATAAGAATGCTTTGCTATAACCACAGCTAATGGGAAAAACTGAAACATCACAGATGTAAATTAACTCACTGATCAGATTTGCTTGACCTGGGCTCATTGTTGTCTGTTCTTGCTAAACAATTTAGCAAATGCTAGAAGTTCTCCAAGACAATATTCACATTGGTACAATGTATACTTCAGTGCTCACCCTTAGGTAAATCTCTTAAAAAATAAATAACTCTTTGATGCACAAGTGACACATTTGGCCACAAAACACCAAAGAATTGTAAGCAGTGGCCCCTGTTGAGAAGTTTTCCGGTGGAATTCAGAATCAGTTGTGAATACATTCTTTGCTAGTTGGAGTGCTTGTTTACTAAGCATGTGCCGTGGTAGGTGTTAGTGCTAGTCTCAATTAGGTGCTTCCTCAGAGGTGTGGGGGAAGACCAGAGTTTGCAACTCGAACTGCTTTCGTGGATGTTTCTCTTGCTGTATTTTAGAAAATAGGGTTAAGACTGATAACCTTTCACATCGTGAGTTTGTTTGCATTGTCTAATGACAGATAAATCCTTAACATTTCTCTCCACCTTAATACTTTAGACTAATTGTGCTTGTCCGTCCGTGCCATGAATAAGTGCGCTATAGTTGGACCAAAATAAAATGAGCTGTTGGAAGAAAAGAATCACAATACTTTCCAGCAGTCAGTCCCTGGTTCCTAGATGTATTCTAAGCAATGCAAATGTCTAATCGTACCCTGGCAGCGTAGTCTGTATGGTTATATTGTAGCTGTTACAGCTCTGTAGTTTATGATGCAAATCTGCCAAGAGATGTATGTGTCACTGCATGGCTTCTGAAAGCAGGATGAATTTTCTGCAGCTGTTTCAAAGTTGTGGTCTGCCCTTGAATCCTCTATTAATTACTTTGTGTGAGCCAGAGGGAGCCTCGGTAAGGGTGGGCCCCTAGCCTGCAGGGAACTTTCTGGACTCTTGCTCTTTGAATTGATGCAGGCATTTGGTCTCACTACTTGACCATTCTCACCCTGTGAAATGTCCCACACTTTGAAGCAAATACAATTCACAGCATAGTACACACAAAAACCTTGGCATAAGACAGAGAAGGTTCTTCTTATTTTGTGGACTGGTTGCTGTAGAAACAGACAACAAAGGGCAGCCTTCCACTTCTGGTATAATTGTGTAGCCCCTTTTCTCTGGGCTTGACACCTGTCTGAATAAGAGTGATTAGAGCTGCATAATATCCCTCTCTTGGCTGTTGAATATGTGGTTCACGTACAAAACTGTGTAAGTTGAAGTAAAATGTTCATGTTCATGTGTACTTGTTTGCTACTACTACATTTTTGAGGTTTTGTAAAACTGTTATTTTTTTTTTTCACAATGTGAAACTGAAGGTCAATAAATTATTAGAGATTTTCTCTTCATTGTGTGTGGGGGTCTCGTCTTTATTTGACTACTACGTAATTTTGGGCGGCACTGTAAACTTGTGCCTTGTCTTGTTTAATCAAAGGAGGATCATTTCAAATATTTTCTGAATGTGCTTTATTTCACCATTTAGTCACATATATCTATTAAAGTAATTTTGCACATTAAATAAAACTTGTGACCTTTAGCATCTCGTTAAGCAAAGCGAAACTCCTCATCTATGGATTTATTCATAGCTTGAGATATAAAAAGTCAGATAACATGATATTAAGATAGCATATTCTATATTAGAATGAATTTAGTTTTGAAATCCTTATATGGGTTATATTTTGATAGAAAGCTCTTAGAGAAGGGGCTGGAGTTCAATCCTCTTTTCATCTGCTGACATCTGCTTTAGAAATCTTTTAAAGTAAGTGGAAATATGTGCATATTATTTCTCTGTCAGTACAGAAAAGCGCAAGTTGGTAAGCTTCGCTTCTAAGTTGACAGCTGTCCTTCCTGGCCCTGCCTGAGGCCAAATGAAGCCTCCTGTCCCCACCTCAGGGTGGCTTCATGTCACACTGAGATGCTCCTTTTATCACTTGGTTCAGACCCCTCATTGTTTTAGTGTGCAGAGCAATGTTGGGCATAATCTTTTCTGGATGGAAAATAAATACTACCTAATTGGAACTCTAGGAGAGCTCACAAGTAGCATAATGCAATTACAGCCTTTGGACTTGGACCAAGATGCCAGAGCAGATGCCTTGGGTTTGACAGAAAGATCATTTGGTTCCGTGCTGCGTGAGGCTGGTCTAGAGCCAAGCCTTTGGGAACAAGTGTCTTGAGTGCTCAGATTCCAAGTGCATGGAGCTGAGGACCCGTGGAAACCCTGTTGATGACATCGTATGTATGACACCAAATGATGAAAGAAGGGAAGGTTTAGCAGTGAGGAGTCGACGGATGGGGGATTTGGACTCTCAGAAAAGTCTTCATGTTAATCCCTAGAAGGATTGAGAATGATTCCTGTAGACATGATTGTGAACAGAACTTTCATTCTCTGGAGTTTTTATCATCTCAGGTGGGACTAGTAGATAGACTTAAAAGATACTTCAAATTCTTACTTTTCATTCATTTGGAAATTTCATTTCATTCGGACATTCGGATCACCCCAAACAGTGGCTGTGTCAATTTGGATTACCTTCGACTCCATGTAATAAAAATCTGGCCACAGTAGGGAAACTATTAGGAGATTGGGACAGGGCTGGGACAACCCCCCTACAAGGCCGTCAGTGGTCTGGGGCTGTTCTGTTTCTGCTCTGCCATCCTGCTCTTGGGCCTTAGTCCTCAAGCTCGCAGAATGGCTGCTGTACTGCGTGGCATCACATCTGCTTACCAGGCCGCAAAGCTGGAGGCAGACATGGGAAAGGGCACATGCCAGAGGACACTCCCTTTTTCTTGGAATAGTAATAGTTTACCCAAAAGGCTCACCTGGGAAACTTGCACTTATCTCTCAGTGGCCAGAACTAGGTCATGTGAACTTTCCAAGCTTTAAGAGAGGCCAGAAGGGAAGCATGTTGCCACCCCACTTAGTAATGCGATTTTGTTAGTGAGGGAAAAAAAGGGAAAACAGACACTGGATGGGCAACTACATAGATCATCCATTGCAGTACATGGGTTTATCTAGTATGGGGAATAATCAAAGAGTCATGGTAAACAATAGCCTCATTTATTGGGTGATTATGATGAGCTGAGGATTATGCTAAGGACCTGCGTTACAGTTATCTCATTTAATCTTCACAAATTTAGCAAAGTCTAGGCTTCTTAACATCGCTGACCCTTCGTTCCTTCATCTGTAAAATAAACAAGACTAATATTTTTTCTAGTAGAAAAATGTAACACGGATAAGAAATTTAAGAAGTGCGAAGCTCAGTGCCTGGCACATAGTGGGTCCTCAGTAATTTTCAGTTGTCGTTTTAAAAGACCATTGGGAGCAACACACAAATGAACGTAAGTCTGAGTGCTTATTCTGTGCCAGGGATTGGGTTAAGCATTCGCATGTTTCTCGCCTTGCTCATCCTGGCGGCAACCCTCTGGGAGCAGGCTCTATTATTACTCCCATTTCATAGATGAAGAAACAGGTTTTGAGAAATTATATAACTTGCCCAAGGGAGTGGTGAAGCTGGATTTCAAGGCACACTCTGGCTGCTCCGCCAGGCCCAGGAATGTGGAGGAAGGTGATTCATGGGCCTCCTGACTGTGGGAAGCCCAGGGCTGCCTGGGTCCACCGTGTTTGTGAGAGGGTCCGAGGAACCTGCAGCAGTGAGCCCTGGCCTGGACATGAGCACAGAAGGAGCCAAAGAAAGGAGTCTATGTGGAGACTCAAAATGTTCCTTGCCAACTGGTTTCTGAAGATAACATTGTAGAGAATTTTAAAATAAATGGGGTTCCCTGGCTGGTTGTTACACTTAAATTCATTGAGCTGTATGCTGACACTTTTTGTACTTCTCTGTTTGTAAAATGTTGATTGACTGACTGACTGAATATACAATATATGACCAGACCATATATAAAAATGGAGCTCTGACCATAGTCTACAGCAACCAGCCCAGGAAACCGACACATTACCTATGGTAATCAGCCCAGGAAGCCAGCCTGCTGTTGGGAGTCAGGCTTGGAGGGAGTCAGACCACTGTCTCTAGGAACTGGTCCAGAAAGTCAAATACTAAGCCCTGGAACAATTAGTCCCAGATGGCCGGGACTTGATTAATAATAACTTGATTAACTGCTTCCCTAATTTTGTCCTTGTTTCTAACTCAGGACCTTAGGGTAGGATTGTACCCCTACCCCATCACCACAGGACAACATGCTTAGCCAACAGCCTCCAACCATCAAACTGGAAGCCTTCCCTTCTTTCCCCACAGTAAAGCTTTCCTCCTTCGCTGTCTTGCTCGGAATCTCTGCTAAAATGCAAGGAAGTGGCTGACTCCCTTGCTATATAGCAAGCTCTGAATAAATAGCCTTTGCTTGTTCTTGTTTGGTTGGTCATTGTTTATTTCCACAGACAAATGTTTGTTCAATAAAATAATTAAATATTTCAATAAAACGTTCACAAACACGAAGTGGGGACCAAGCTGGGTTTTCAAAAGGTGATTGTTGTCATCCCGAATGTCTGAGTAAATGAAATGTACACCATACATATAGCATGAGAAAAATGGATTTTGAGTTAATGGGGTTGAGATTAGGGCATCTGGTTTGCCAAAAGGAGAACAGTTGGTTTGTTTGGGAATATTTTGAATAAAGTGAGAACACTTAAATAAGTTTACAGCCATATTCAGGGTGCACATGAATGTATGAATAAATGCAAAAACTTAGCAGTTAATTCCTGGTCTTGCCTGTCACAAATCTTAAGTGCTTTGCCTGTCTGTCACATACTCAGACTCAGCCATCTGTCCTGCATTTGAATTTAATCATCGACAATGAATTTTAAAGCTCTGTTATTTGTCAGACATTGGACAACTAGGTGCAAGACCTAACTTTCAGGGGAAAAAAGTGTACATTGAGGCATGACTGAATTAAAAGCAATTTGACTAAGTAAATTATAAATCTATCATAATCTTGTCCAGCTCTGCTTACAGCTCAGCTTGCTTTGAGAGTCCTGGGGAAACGAAATGGGACAAAGTTTCTCTCTCTGTCTCTGTCTCTGTCTCTGTCTCTCTCTCTCTCTTTCTCTCTTTGGTCCTGTTTCCTTAGCAACCGTAATCTCTATCTCTGCAAAGATGGGACTGCAGGGACGAGAAACAGTTGGAATTTCAGCAAAGTCTCTTGCTAATCCTTTTCTTATGTTATCAGATGATTTGTTTTGTTACAAAAAGTTATTTTACACCTACTTTTTAGATAGCATTGGGAGTGTTTATTGGATATCCTAGAAAGGCTGAGAGGATTTTTTTTTTTCCACGAGATAATGCTAATACTGTGACCACAAAAAAGATGAAATCAGCCTCTTGGTAGACACCTGCAAAGTGAGAACCGAAATATCTCTCTCTGAGGTTCTACCTGATACATATGCAAGCTCTAAATTACAGATATCCCTGCCCCTCTCACCACCCACATACATTCTGGTCAAGGCATTGCTGCCAGGAGAACCATTTTGAGAAAACAAATTTTGTAATTTTGAAATAATGTATATACTCTGAAGGAAAGGAAGGGAGAGAGGACAAACAGAAGACACCCTTGGGGAGATGTGGGTGGTGGGTGGTGGCCCTTTTAGCACTTTCGGGTACTCTCTGGGAGTCCACCTATCCAAGAGATGGAAAGGGGGTCAACTAGCCCCCCTTTTCAAAATTACAGTGCCTAAGCCACGTTTTCAGGGCTATTGGTTGTTCACATATTTGCATGAGCCAGGCCCATCTGCAGGGCGGGGCGGGGTTGGGAGTGCGGCTGAGACACGAAGGCAGACCTAGGGGGGACACTAGAAATTGTAAATGTGGAGAAGAATGAGAAAGGCAGCATTGTGGCTACAGGGGAGGGAGGGGCGAACAGGCTGGGCACACAGGAGTTCCAGGGCAGTGAAAGGATTCTGTATAATACTGTGTCGTTATGCATTTGTCAAAACCCGTAGAATGTTCCCCACTAAGAACCGAACCCTGGTGTAACCTGTGACTTTGGGTGATAATGAGGTGCCAGTAGGTTCCTAACAGATGTAGGTTGCAGCAAATGCACCTCTCTGGGGAGTCTGTCATGTGTGCGAGTAGGGGGTGTAGGGGTACCTTCCATTCAGTTTTGCCACGAATGGAAAACTGCTCTAAAAAAATAAGTCTTAATGCTTCCCCCCTAAAAAAGCAGCCCACAGAAACATTGGAAACAAAAAAAGTCTTTTAGGGTTGTAAAATAAATTGTTTAATCTAATAAAGCATGTAGTATATACATATTTTTAAATGTTACCTTGAGTAGACTCCATATACTGGAAAGAGAGAAAACTCTTCCTCCCTGCGATATTGTAAAATACATATTTGGTTCTCATTTCCTCACATACAGCTCCCAAGATCCTTGAAACCTCTGCAGTGATGAGTGCCTTTTGTGGTTAATTAGGTGACTGGTGCCTGGGGCCCCCTACTTAGTTTCAGGATAGGGGCTGGTCACAGGAAAGACCAAGGCAGTATTAGAGCTTGCCACTTTCGGCCCCACACCGAAAATTCTAGAGAGGAGAGAAGGACCGAAGGTTAAGTTGATCACCACTGGGCCAATGATGTAATCAATCATGGCTACCCAATGAAGCCTCCATAAAAATGTAAAAGGATGGGGTTAGGGGTGGCGATTCTGGATAGCTGGACAGGTGGAGGTTCCTGGAGGGAGGTGCCCTGGAGAGGGCATGGAAGCCCCACGCCCCTTCCCACAGACCTCACCCTGCGCTTCTCCTCTGTCTCTCTGTTCATCCGTGTCCTTTGTAATCTCCCTTATAATAAACCAGTAAATGTAAGTGTTTCCCTGAGTTCTGTGAGCTACTGTGGCAAATTAGCTAACCGAGGAATTGGGGTAGTGGGAAGCCCTATTTATAGCCAACTGGACAGAAGCACAGGCCACAGCCTGGTTTGGGATTGGCAGCTGAAGTGGGGGGCAGTCTTGTGGGACTGAACTCACAGCCTGTGGGATGTGACACTATCTCCATGTGGATAGTGACAGAATTGAATTGAATCAGTAGACACCTCTCTGGTGTCCACTGAGAATCTGCAGAATGCTTGGTTGATGTGTATGAACGCCGCTCCCCACGCACAGCAGGTGTCAGAAGTGTTGAGTGACTGAGTGAGAGTGGGGAAAAGCACTTTAGGTTTTTTCCTGTCCCTAACACTCCCATTCCTGCATTCCTGGTCCCAGGACCCAGAATCAGCCAGCACCAGTGGAGGCTCAGGAAATGGAGTCAAGGAGGCCAATCGGGAACCCAACCACCAATTTTTACATCACTGCTAGGAGGATCCGGTCCCACATGCCAAGCAACGAACTTGCAACTTGCACTGTCAGAACCAGCTCACTCATAAGTCACTGCCAGTCTGTATTTTGGCAAATGCCTCTGCATGAATATCTGCACTTACAGTGTAAATGCTGAATCGGAAATTTTTATTTCTATAATTTTTTTCCTCTACAATCCTTAGTATTAAAAATTTAATTACTGCAATATATTTTTATTTTCCTTTTCAGGAGTTTCCTTGGGAAAGAAAGTTAACTTCACAAATGGTGGTATGAGTGTACAAATGTCCATATGTGACTAGAAGTTCACATCTTCATTCATTTTTTCCGGGGGTGGGGGTGGGGTGGGGGGAAGAAAAACCAATCAGGGAAGGGATAACAATCACAGGCAGAAATGTGGACATGTTCAAAGAGATAAATCAAACCATTTGGGAAGAACAATGGCTCTTTCAAAGAGTTCTCCCAGAGCTGATTAAAGATAGCTGGAGGGAAGCGGAGCATTTCTCTGGGATGTCAGGAGGTTGGCCTTGCTGGTCCGTGCTGGGGCAGGGCTCCTCCAACTCTCTGTTAGGAGGCAGCCTTGGGATTTCTGGGGCTGGAGGGGATGGGGGTGGGACACAGAGGCACAATGAGGGGTGTAGATGTTGCTGGTGTCCTCTGCACCCAGTAAACCAGAGAGAAGGCTGTGAGGAGGATGGGCCTAGGGCAGTGACTGCCGGTACAACCTCCAGAACGGCACTCACAACTTACGCTAACCGCCAGGACCAAAGGCAGGAAACCCTGGAGCCCTGAGGTTGTAGCCAGGCCCCTCGAGATTTTAGAAGCCCAGCATTTTTAGTGACTGACACAATGTAAATTCTGATTGGGCCCTTGGTTTGCATGCACCTGATCGCTGCTGGCTTCCTGCCCAACACCCCTTGTTCTCCTAGTAACCATTAACAGCTGGTATACTCTTTCTTTGTCAAGCAGGAAGAGACAACTCCAGGGTCACAAGAAAAAATGTATGAGTTCGTTTTGCAAAAGGAATGAATGCATCTGAGGAAGTTAGCCGCTGATGCTCGGAAGTCTAGAAGTCTGGTTGCTCAAGATGTTATCTGAGACCGAAGAAACACAGACTTCACCCCGGGTCCCCTGAGTCCCTCTCCCTTATCTACTGGCTGAATAAAACCTCCCTACTGCATCTCCTTGGGAGGACGGATCTGAGAGATCTTGATCTCTCGTCTTCTTGCTTCAGCCAAATTGAAGAAACCTTTCTCTGTCTCCAAGCACCGGTGTCACAGTGTTTGGCTTTACATCAGGTACACGAGCCTGAATTTGGGGATTTGACAACAAGGTGTCTGGGTGGACATTGCTTGTGCTTGACCATTCAACATTTGGGGAGTTTCTCAAGGTCAGGTGGTGAGTTGTCATTAGCAGACCATTTCCTACCTCTGAGAACAAGGCACGGGCATGACTCCTCCCTTTGCCTCTCTGAAAATTCTTGCAGGTGCTGTCAGAGCCAGAGGGCAAAGGAGCCTCCTGGGAAGGGGCTGCCGTGATTGCACCTGAGACCAGGGCCAGGCATTAGCCCTCGGCAAAAAGAGGGGGAGGCAGAGACAGGAGATGATTGGTCCATCTTTTCTCTCTCTGGACTTGGCCTGTTCATGGACACTCTTGTTCACAGGTGAGCCTGGAAAGGCATCAGAGGGTCCTCAGTTGGCATAGCACTAGTCTTTGTAAACTATGGACCTAGGTGGAACGTACAAGAAAAGTAAGGTAAGAAAGGTAAAGTAGATGGAGCAGCTCATGCTCAACACTGGAGCCCCACTACCAATCGGGAAGTGTCTGTATTTAGAAAGCGTTTTCTATTGTTCACCCTCCCTCACCTCCTTTACAGGGGGCTGACCTGCGCTGTGGTCTGGAAGCCTCTCTACCTTCTCCGGCCCTCCCTGCTTCGTGGACATTTCTCCCTGTAAATCTCTTGCTTGTTGAATCCCACCTTGGTGTCTGCTTCTTAGAGGACCCAGGCTCACTCACGAGGGTTACAACTGCTGACAGAGACTGAAATACTCACTACCTGTCATCTCACCCTCTCAGCCCTGTGATTCCCGTGTAGGGCAAGTGAGGGGAAGTTTTGGGAGGGGATGAGATCCCCCCAGGGACCCACCTTGGCACATCTCACTTCCAGAGGGACTGCTTCTTCACTTTCTTTTTTGCATTGGAGGAGATGACTAAATGTTTTTGAAAACTTCTTGACATTTGGAGCAATCTGCCTGAGCATAGTGATATGATTGCTCTGTTCACAACTAAGCTGCAATTTTAGACAGAATTTTCAGAGCATCTCAGCATCTAGCAAGGCATAAAAACTTGGCAGTAATTTCGGGATACATAACATCTGCTTATTTCATTTTGTTACAAGTCACCTGGGCAAAATCTTCCCAACTCTGCTCCATAAATGAGCTAATGTCCAATTAGAACACTCTGGTTAACAGGGGCAGCAATCATCCTGTGGCAATCTATAACAAAGCCTTAAAGGTACGGCACTTCTCTGTATTAACAAAACCAAACCATTATTTTTCTTTGTAGCTCAGATGGGCTATTTGCTAATGTCTTACCAGCCATAACAGCTTATTCTGTGAGGAGGAAATAGTTTTGGTTTCTTTGAGAAGAAACTATTTCTTTCACCTAGGGGTTTTAAAGAAAAGGATTTGGGAGCCATTTAATGTGCATTTTAAAATAATGTGTTTCCGTAATAACATGGCCCAGCACTTTCTGATCGTTTTAAAAGCATGACTACTACATCTATTCGAGATTTTCCAGTGGAGACCTTTGAGCACTGCTAGGGAATAAATACGAAGCACACTGAGTTCCGCAATTATTTCTCTTCCCATTATTTTTTTTCAAACTGCTATAACGTTACTCAGGGAAAAATATGTTGACTAAACGCATTTGTAATGACCTTCCGGCGTTGGAAGCAGCAGAAACTCACACAGGGCACCTTCTGTTCATTATACATCCTGACCTGCTAGCGAATGTCTTTCTTCGAGATCAGTTTTCTGTTTCTTGTGTATAGTTTTGGAAGATGCCCAAAGGACAAGGACTTGGAAAAGATCACAAATCGATACCATTGTCATGATGCTTGCTGTCTGTCTACCAGCACCTGAGAGAAGAGTTTGAGGCAGGTGGGTATTGCGGACTGCAGTTCCTGTCTTGTCTTTGGGTCCCTTGGCTAAACTTGAAGAGGGCAGGAAATGATTGCATGGGGCCCAACCTACCAAAGTATAGTCCTGTGTATAGCAAAATTCTCTTTTGGTACTCCAAGCAGTTTTTCTCTGAACCTTCTCTTTACCCCAAAGATAAAGGTCTGACAACATCATGGGATCAGAACCGACTACCAGTCTGGGGTGTGTAGTTGACCTTGAATCCTGACTCTCAGCCTATCCTTAATTTTCTGTGGTGACAATTAAAGCTCATTAAAAAGCTGACACATTGTTTCCAGCCTTTAGTTTGTCTCCGTGATTTAATTAAAAGTCTTAAGGAAGGAGGAGCAGAAACCATATTAGTCACAGGAAAAAAAAAAAAGTTTGGGGCCTCCCTTTTTATCTCATGAAGTTATTTGTAATTTGAGAGTTATTAAATGACTTCCAGTCAGAGCCCCTTCTGTTGAAATGTTAAAAGGAGATGAAGTTAAACCTAATCAGTCTGTTACTCTTCATCCAGATGAAATATTAAAGAGCTAAAATAGAACCACTGACAGCCACATGCCTTCTTGGAAATCCATCCTTAGAATTTAAAGGAAGGAGAAATGACAGATGATGAAGAGTAAGTTCTTCAAATCCAGAAAAAGTTGACTGCAGAGTTTTCATGTTTCAGTCTGATAAATATAATTGCAATCCTTTTACCAAAATGAAAATATCTAAGTAACCTGGGCTTTTTCCTTTATAGTGTGGTGCATAAAACTATATTGACCTAAATGGTAATAAGTACTCAACTTGCTATTTAACCTGATAGTCATGGTCCTGGATGAGAATATTTTCCAGGGAATTTGAAAAAATATTTTTGGAGGTGAGGTTTGGGCTTTAGGTGCCAGCTATCTGGGGAGGGTGCACAAAAATGCACTGACAGCCCAAATGAAAAATGATGAGAACATGTTAGCTTGTTACTGGGAGGTAATTTTTTAAACAACCCAGCTTTTGAAAAATAAGAATCAAGGTAAATCTTTGGCTAAGGCTTTATCTGTAACAAATTTTTGAAAGCCTCTATGCTCCTAATAAGGAATAAGTTTCTTTTTTTTTTTTTTTTGAGAAAGAGTCTCACTCAGTTGTTGCCTGGGCTAGAGTAAATGCCATGGTAATGCCTAGCTCACAGCAACCTCACACTCCTGGGCTCAAGCGATCCTACTACCTCAGCCTTCCGAGTAGCTGGGACTACAGGCATGCGCCACCATGCCCGGCTAATTTTTTCTGTATATTTTTTGTTGTCCAGATAATTTCTTTCTATTTTTTTTAGTAGAGACGGGGTCTCGCTCTTACTCAGGCTGGTCTCGAACTCCTGAGCTCAAACAATCCTCCCACCTCGGCCACCCAGAGTGCTGGGATTACAGGCGTGAGCCACCGTGCCCGGCCGAGAAGGACTAAGTTTCTTTAACTGATTCAAAAAGTTAATTAATTCACTGCTTCAGGAAACACATGGTTCTGTTTCACATCCATGAAGCCATGGATCAGCAACCAGTAGTATTGGCTAATGGGCCTGGGCCCAACTGGCTACCTGTTTAACTGGTGGTTCTCAATACTAGAAGGTTCTCAGCCTTCCAGTGTCTATTAGAGTCACCTAAAGAACTTTAAAAACTTGATGCCCAGCTTCAGCCTTGTCTCCCCCACCCCAGGTTCTGATGTAATTGGCCAGGGGTCAGGTGCACGCCTCTGGAAGCTTTTGAAGTTTCTTAGGGGAATCTAAGTGCTTTTCTCCCAAGTGGACCAAGCAGATGGAGCCAGGATCACAAATAGGAGTGAAGAGAGAGAATTTCTCTGGTCCAAACTTACCTTTGGCAATTACAGTGCCAGTGCCATGAGTTTATGGGTGGAAAGTCCACACTCATTGTGTGCACATGAGTGGTGTGTGCTAGGTGGGGGGTGGATGCCTCTGAAGGATGCACCAGGTATTTAAAATTTAGTCTTCTCTTTGATAGTTGTGGCTGGGGGAAGTCCCTCTTTTTTGGTCCCTTTCCATACCATAGCACTCAGGAATTAGCTTTTTGGACTAGCTAGGGCTCAAAGGCTGTGGAGTCCCAATTTTTGTTAGAAGGTCATTTGAGAAATGATATTTTATCCTCCATTCTCCCCTATCTTCGCCCAAGACAGAACTAGAAATACACTTTTTAGTTTTAGCTAGTTTTAAAAGTCTTACTTATGTTTTGCTTTAGGGAAAGACAATTTATTCCTCATTACTAATAAATACATCATCTAGAATGGGGCTGGATCTGTCATCCAAGTGTGTGCTTATTGTAGTTATGAATGAACTTGTACAATTAGAGTTGGTGCCCACTATTAATAATGGCTTAAAAGCTGTTAAATGATGAATTGTTTGAGATCTAGGGCACATCATTCCCCAGAGAGGATGTCATCCTTGATGGGTGAAGTTTCTATGATGGCTTCCAAAGTTTTGGGGTCCAACTGTAGCTAATCCATGCTACCATATTTGCTTGTTTTCTGAGCACAGGTGAATTTGGTCACAGGTAGAGCAGGGAGGATCAGTCATACTAATTAATCTGCAACTTGTCTTTTTCTCTTAATATGTCATTGACTTCTTTCAATGTGAACATTTTTCCAATCTTATTTACTTTTCACCTGGAAGAGTGTTAGGCGTCCAAACATTAAGAATAAAGTAGGCACCCTGGTCAAGCTTATATTTCACTCAATTACCTGATATATCTAGTCAGAAACAGTCTTTGTTCTTTCTTGTTTCATCATCTGTTGTCCTTCTCAATTCAAAGTGCTCAATAAACACTTGTCCTTTACTTCTAACTGCCTTCTTTGGTTCCTTTGCCAGTTTAGACCAGGGACATAAAACATATTTGAGTGGATGAAATCAGCAGTGTATTCTCAGTGGCTTGGCTATGGACAGAACTTCTTACCACAATCTCCCATAAGCATTATTTTACAGAAGCAGAGTTGGTTTGCATAGAGCTTGATATCTTTGCAATGCATCTGATACCACCATTGTGGTTTGTAGCCTGGGCACTGCTGAACTGCCCGCAGTGATGTGCCAGGATCTATGACAATCAACACTGTCTTGGGATGTAGGAGCCGATACGCTGAGCAGCGAGCAGATGCTGACAGAGTAGCATGCCGATTATATATGGGACAGAAAGTGACCTGCTTATCTCAGGAAGAAAATGAATATGCAAAGCATTTACTCAGGTTGACTGGTGTACCTTACTTATCTTTTCTGTATTTAAAAGCAACATTAATATTTTTACAAAAGCTCTCTCTGATGTACAAATGACATGATGAACAAGTAAAGATGCCATTTGTTATTAACTCTATTTTTAGCTTCGGTCTAAGTGACTATGGAATGGAATTGTACACATTTGTTTATTGATGAAATGAAAGTTGAGTAAATGAGAGCATTTCTTTTTTAATCTGATGTCTTCTTTCTTGGGGACTAGGGCTTTTTTTGTGTGTTCAGGCAGTCCTCAAGTCATGAGAGTAAGGCAAATGGCATTACTGTAGTAGGGACTCTGGCTTAATCTTATTTTCCTAGCTTGCAATTACATAAACCTATGTCACTAGATGCAGAATGTGTTCAATTATGTAGCATCTTTAATCTGTACTTGAAAAATATTATTGCTTTAACCATCACCACACCCCTAAGAGGAATTAGAGGAGGAAACTCTGACCAGCATCCCAGTATTACAGGTGAAGGAGTTAAGAAAGAGATACTGAGTGACTAAACAGTCTTTGTAATACCCAGACAGCCCGGAGGCAGCATGTCAGCACTGAGGAATTGGGTTTGAACTTTCTGACACTAATCTGTGTTGAATGTCCAACTACCAAGATAGGTCATGACTTTGCGACACACTGAAGTATTATATTAACAATTGATTTGAATGGAATCACAAAATCAGATAAATAATCCTCATTCTGGCTTTACTGTGTATCAAAGAACATCTTTCTGGCATGAGGAGAAATTATGTACATTCAAAGGGTTTTGAACCATTGGTTTGGGGCAGCCCGGTCAGAAAGTAAGAACTTAGTATTCATTGGTCTTGTTTTTGGATTCTCCTCCTCTCTTGTCCCTTAGGCAAGCAAGGTCACTCACACCCAGATGCACAGAGTAGACACATACACACATACCACGTACACATTCACAGACATGTACACACGCTTCTCAGCTCCGCTCTGGCTTTGTGAATCGTTTTCACTTGACAGTTCAAGGAGAACTACAACACAATGATACTAAGAAGAAAATTAAAACTATGTGTCATCTAAAAAATTTCAAAGAGTGAAGTGCCTGATATTATTGAGCCAGTTTATTATCTTCTTAGGCACCTAGCATCTCTCAAAGAGAGCTTGAGATACACATGGACATTTTGAACGCGAGGCCTCAGTAATGCAGGCTACTGTATGAGACACACTGCCCTGTCGGCACACGCCGCTGGGTTTTGCTGGCTGCGCCACATGCAGCAATTACTTCCCCAGGGATGCATCGCATGGTGGGTGGAGAATCTAGAAAAAAGTGCTGATGTGCAATGATGCTGTACAGGACCACTTATTTTGTTCAAGTGGGTGTGAAACAGTTACGTAAGGTATTATTTTGAGTCTTTGTTAATTTCAGCATCTAGGAAAAGCAGTGTTTCTATTCTAAAGGAGAGGTTCTTAAGGTAGAGGGATCCTAAAGATCTCACCTAGTTCAGGGGTTTTCAATCTCATGAGACCTGGTGCCTCTCATTTATTGCAAATATTTTGTAATTTTCCCCTTTGCTATCTTGAATTAAAATTGCTAGATGATATAACACCCAATATCCAAAAACAATTATAATGTCACAGGTTAGGTTTCCCAGGAAACAGAACCTGAGATGGCATTAGGGGACCTGCTCTCAGGATCATCTGCAGGAGGGCAAAGGAAGCTGCCACGCAATCCCATGGATGATCCACCAGGTCCCACAGGGAGCTCTGGAGCAGGGTGATCTTCCAGCACTGTGCCTGATTGGAGCCTTATGACTCATCAGTGACCAATCAATGGATGGAGGCTGTTCCCAGAGAGGACTCACCGGGCAGGACCTTGGAAGAGGCAGCTCTCTTCAGACAGGAGCAATTGCTGGGCCGGGGTGCTGGGCGGATGTGCTGACCCTCAGCTGTGGCAGCCTGCGCTCAACACTCTCAGCAGAATAGCTAGGGAAGTGCTGCCGCCGGGATCTGAGTGGGGCACGCAGGGTCCAGTACAAACTAATAGAAAGAACGAGAAAAGGAAGGTAATTCATAATAAATTCATCTGTGTTTTTGGTATGACTAAACTAAAAGATATTATAAAGTAGTCCAATACTTACAACAATTTATAATGAATTAGTTTGGGCTGAAGAGAAGTTTGATAATACTCAACTGAATATTGTCAACCCTTTTTCTTTTTATTTGACACTTTGAAATAAGGGCTAGGTAAGTATATTTGTATCTATACACACATGTGACAGTTACGTATTAAGACCCATGCATTGTCTTTGGAGATTTTCTGAAAGCGCGGTCAATTCATGCTAAAATTCCAAACAAAAATTCTAAAACAAAGTATGTACACACCATGGTTGCATTCCTGAAAAAGTCAATGTATGTACTAATATATTAAAACTGGGAAAAAATATCTTGCGTGTATATGTTAATTGGGGTTAGATATTAGGCTCAGATAACTATATTACATGGCTTTTCACTTACATGATTTTCTGGACGTTTGACATTGGGGCAGAATATGGGAAGATTTGTCATGAGGACCGTATCGCACACTTTGCGGGGCATTTATTGCCTCTGGCCCCTCCACGAAACGCTGGTGGTGCCTCTTCATCAGTGCGACAATCAGAAATACTCTCAGGAATTTTCATGTTTCTCTAGGAGATATACCCCTTCCTTTGAACATTGAGTAAGTCAACCCTCTGCTTCTAGCCTAAAGCATCTTCTAAACAGAATTTTTCTCAAGATTTTTTGAGACAAGAGATGCAGTAACCCCCAATAAAGCAGTTCCAATCAAGGAGCCTACGTGGCCACATGCCCACATGGTCGAGAACAAAGATACACCTGAGATCCCATAGTCTTGAGTACTGGCCTCCCTGGCCCTCCCATAAGCCCTGGGGTGCAGCTCTCAAGTGTCTGAACCCCAACTACATTATCAAATCCACCATCTGATTTATCGATGACTGACTCTCTCACAGACTAACATCCAGGAGGGCTGTGTGCATCCTGAAGTGCCTGTACTCTGCAGGGCGGTTTTTATCGTCTGCTGTGTCTGCTCATCTGCTTCTTGCTGTGACAAAGCTTACTCAGCTCACTCTTGCTGAGTAATTTGCATTCAGAAGAGATGGATGTATTTTATGTGCACACCTGAATAACATACAGACACATGAGTCACACATGGTCCTGGGGGAAATAAATCCATCATACCTACTTAAATATATGCAGGCGAAATGGTTGGTTTCTCAGGAGCTTGGTTTGAGCCACATTAGTGGGGCAAATTCTGTGTCTTCCTTCTCCCCTACCTCAGATACACTGTGGGCTCCAGTAAATAAGTCAGAAATAACCCACCTGCCAGGAAGGATAAGGATGTCAGACCAAGAACCAGGGAAATGGAATTAGAGAAGGGGGAAGATTTCTAAGCTGATTTGAAACACAAGACAACAAAAGTGCCACTTTGAAAATTGACAAAGAAAGCCTCTAATGTGAATTATTTTACAGACTGTCTTATGCTAATTCAGAGATTAGGATTTAATTTTAAAGTGCTTATGCAGGCAAATTGACACCAGTGATGGGTCAGTATGCAAAAGGAATTACGAGATTATGGAAATGACAGCCTGAGCCTTAATTTGCATTCAGAAAAGTCAATGTTAAGGAGAGAGATGCTTTGTGTGTGCACCTGAATAACACACACACAAGTGTTAGTCTTCGCTTGTGAATATTTTCCATTACCACTCATTGCCCAACACATGGCACACGTTTCTTATTGCTTTGCTCTGTCCCCTGTTCAAGGGGCTGCGGAAACAGCTGGCACAGATCTTTTAATGTTTTTGCTGACGACTTTTCTGATGCACTGTGTTTCTTCTTGTGATTAGACTTAAAAATTATTGATCCACCAAAGACATTAGTTTGTTGTTGCTGAGATGCCCAAGAGTGTTTTTTAAATGAATAATCAATCGCATTGCTGATTTCACCTCAGAAAATGGGCATCTTAGGAATTTTCAAACAAATGTACATTCACATAAGCACCATTCTATATGCAAAGGATCACGGTGTGAGAATGTTCTAAATGGTGTTATTATAATATCTTTTTAGACTTCATTAATTCCTATTGCGTCACCAAATGTAGAGCTCAACACAGACAATTTAACCACACCTTGTTAAATCTGATATGATGCAGTTTTACTAATGAAGGAGTGAAAAACTTGTCATCCAAAAATAATGCTGAATTGTTATATTATTTCAAGCTGAAAACATTGGAGAAATTGTAGTTGCAGAAAGGGCTGGCTAACCTGTCCTTTCCTGCATGCAGCAAGCCATAAAGATTACTCCGGATGGGTGACTTCCCTGCACCAGGGTAGAAATAGCCCTGTCACTAGAAGACTGGGAATTGGGGCTGCAATAGACCTGAATAAATAAACTTCCCAAAGTAACACTTATCTTCCCCTGGTTTTATACTCCTTCATGCATCTCCTAGAGACCAGACTCCCCTAGAATTTACTGCCCGAGCCACATCCCCTTTGTCTTGTCATTTCTTCACGAATTTATTGCTCTTTGTCTAAATAGTATAAAAGCATCTTCCTTTGGCCATTTCTTTGGACTTCACTCTTAAAGAGTGGAGATCCCTACGTACACGTACAACTAATAAGACATGTATGCGTTTCTCTTGTTAATCTTCCTTATGTCGGTGTGGCTCCTAGGCCCAGCCAAAGAGCCCACATAAGAGCTAAGGCGGGGATGGGGGTTGGAGGGTGAAGATGATTTTTCCCTTTCCTACTCTACTTTCAGTTTAATCTTGATTTTATGCAACTTTTATGAGTTTCTGTATAATAAAAGCAAATCTGAGCAAGGACTCAAAATGGATTTTTCAAGTGCACATTTGAGAAGCAGGGCCACCATGTTTGGTGGTACAGGTTGTGTGCGGCACACTAGCTCGTGGAGGCCCCCACAGGAACCAACGTGTGCAGGTGGACCTGGGCTCCTTCAAGGTCATCACCTTCAGATGCCTTATGCTTATTCCAAAACCTCCTCTGAACTTGTGCTTTTAGATTCGCACATGGATTCTTGGGACTACTATGGACAGATGCATCGTGGCAATTCTCTAGTCCTTGAAATGAGAGAAACTTTACCACTGCAGCCCTTCCAAAGCAGGTGAAATCAAAAGAGATAAATAAAAATGACAATCAACCCGAGTAATAGAATTTGGGATAAAAATGAAGGAAACTCAGAAACTAATTCTGAAGGCAATTTCAAATGAGGACTCTAAATAAAATGTTCTCAGTGAAATCAATGCACAACCTTTCATATTTTATTTATTTTATTTTTATTTTTTTCCTTTTAAAACCATCCCTGTTCCTTGATTCAGTCAAGTTTATTTTTTAAAAAATAAACTACATGCTTGCTTTTTTAAAATAAGTTCTCATTACTTAATATTTTTATTTTATAGTCAATTCTCAATTTTCTATGCTTCTATGGACAAGAATATTTGACACCTATGTGTATAATTGACACCTATAACTTAGCCAAGTACTTTATTGAGCTAGTGACTGAAACAAAAGAGAGTAAATTCAATTTTATCTTCTCTTTTGCCTCTGCCTGCTCATTGTGTATGTTTGTATGTGCATATATATACATACATATCTCCTTACTTTTATATATACGGTCACACGTCCCTTAACAATGGAGATAGATTCTGAGCAATGTGTCGTTAGGCGATTTCATCATTGTGCAAACATGGAGTGTACTTACACAAACCTAGACGGTATAGCCTACTACACACCTAGGCTATATGGTATAGCTCTGCGGTCCCCACCCGTGGGCTGTGGACCTGTGGACCAGTACCTGTCTGTGGCCTATTAGGAACCAGGCTGTCCCGCAGGAGCTTCCTCTGTGTTTACAACTGCTCCCCATCGCTTGCATCACCACCTGAGCTCCACTTCCTGTCAGACGAGCAGCAACATTATATTCTCATGGGAGTGTGAACCCTACTATAAACCGTGCATGTGAGGGATCTAGGTTGCGCACTGCTTATGAGAATTTGTCTGAAATCATCTTCCTTCCATCTGTGGAAAAATTGTCTTCCGTGAAACCAGTCCCTAGTGTCAAAAAGATTGGGGACCACTGGCATAGCCTATTGCTCCTAGGCTACAAACCTGTACAGAACGTTGCTGTACCAAATATAGTAGGCAATTGCAACACAATGGTAAGTATTTCTGTATTTAAACATAGAAAAGGTACAGTAAAATCACAGTATTACAATCTCATGGGACCACTGTTCTATATATGGTCCATTGTTGACCAAAATGTTGTTATGTGGCATATGATTATACATAAAAACATACATATAAAAAAGTAAGGAGACAAGGTATAAGAACATAAACAAGGAAAGACTTTTTACTCTGTCTAGTAAAAAGGTGCACCGTATTTAGTCTTAGAGCATTTGAGTTAATTTGAAATAAAAATGAATTTTGTTTAAAAAGCATCTCAAATGAGAGTTGTATTACCTCTCAGGTCACAGGTGAGAATTAACATAAAAAAATTACATTATTCTGTATGTTAAAGAATTTTTAGGCAAAAATTGAGTTTTTACAAACCACTCCCAGACCATTCTGAGAATTAATTTCTAGTGATGTATTATTACCTATCTACATAAAGATCCAGTTTTGTTGAATCTGCTATTTCCTGTTCTTTTGAAATCATGCCTACACCTATCAGTAACATTGGAAGTTACAGCTAGAAAAGTGAGAGAAATCTTAGCTACAATGAGCAAACTGGTCTGAGTATCTTGAAGGTTTGGAAGAAGAAAAAGTATTGAAAGATGGTAGTTTGGGAACTCCTTTTGCATTGTTTGACCGGAGAAGAGCCTGGCTTTGCCTTCCCCCTCTTCTCTCAGCTAGTACCTGCTCATCCTGAAGGTCTCAAATCATGCATCACTTTCTCATCTGTGGTTTCCCTGCCTCCCAAAGTGGACAGACTCTTATCCTCCCCACGGTACTCTGTTCTCTTTCCCAGGACCTGTAATCAGCACTTACTTTGAAACCTGCTTTCCTGTTGGACTCTGAGCTCCAGAGTGAGAGCAGAGACCTTATCTATCTTATTACCATCATGTCCCCAGCACCAAGAACAGGAGCCTGGTATGCACTGGCTGCTGAATAAATATTTGTTTAATGAAAGCATTTTCCGGTGTGATCTACTAAGGCTACTAAAGGACTACTAAGATCGACCAAAGAACTGTTGGCACAAAACCAAGTAGTGGTGGAGTTAGAAACATAACTACTAAAAGCTTTATTATTTTTCTTTCTTCCTTAAAATTTGTATTATTTTTATTCTACAAACACTTGTCGAGAGTATGCGAGTCTATCTTAGTATGTGCATGTGTGCGTATGTGATCTCATATCATTTCTCTAGCACTGAGTTAAAGAAGATTAAACTTGGCTTTTTGTGCCTGAGATTGTTGGAAATATACTTAGGTGGGTTCTTCTGCTATGAGAATAGCAGAGATTTGGAACCTTTCCCAAAAGTACTATTTTAATACTCCTTAGATAACTTTATCTACTTAGTCGGTGCTTTTATGTAAATAAAGGTTAGCACAACCTAAAAAATGCACAGGAAGGCATTCAGTGACTTGGCTTGTCAGCGAATCCTGAGACCCCCTAAGTCTTTCTTTCCTGAGTTCACGATAAATTACTCCACTTAGCACATCTGTTATCCTGCCACCTCCACTTCCTTGCCTTTTGTAAAAGTGAAATTCTTGGAATTTATCTTGCAGGCACCAATCACCTTGTAATTCTTTGCACTCAGTTGGTAGCTATTGAGCATGTAACTACAGAGCTTAACAATTACCATATACTGTAATCATGCAAAGATTTTAATCTTTCAAATTAGATCTCACCTCCACACTGGGGAAGAAAAGGAAATTTGCAGGATAATTAGCTCATGGGCTAGCTGGCACTTCCAGTCATCGTGTCATCTGCATGAGTGGTCTTAAGGTTCCCTTTATTTTTTATTAAGTGCCTTTCATTAAAACTATGCTGCATGCTTTGAATGGAAGAAACTGGAGGAAATGCTGTTCACTGGATGTAATGAACCTTGGGCAGGGGGGTGGGTGGGCAACTAGTTTGTCCCCCACATATAACAAGAGAGCCAAGACAAATTTAAAAGTAAGATGCTCCCCTCCCCAAAGAAGACAAATTCGTACTTATTCTTATGAATTGGCTTCACAGAAACTTTGGGGAAGAGAGTTTTGAGCTGCAGAGCTCCTACCCTTACCCCGAACTGGAGATGTCTCCACCCTGCTCACTGGAGCAGATTGTGCACACCTCGTTTCACTTCTGCATTCGGTGATGTCATGGTCATAACTTGAAATCGGCCATGGTGGCACTAATTACACCATGAAAATCTGGCTTGTTACACATTCCCAGCATATTACTGCTCCAGACCTACCTCTAGCAGGGAGGAGAGAGGGAGGGAGAGAAAGAAGAAGAGAGGTTTGGGTGATGGGTACAACTAAAACAAAAAGCCCAGACTTCACCACTATACAATAAAAGCATGTAATGGAATTCAACTTGTACCCCTTAAATCTAATGAAATTTTTAAAAAGTAAAAAAAAAAAAAAAAAAAAAAGAAGAGGATTAAAAAAAAGGAGAGAGAGAGAGAGAGATTTGGGAAGAAACACACACACACAGTAAAGCAACCTAGCAGAGGAGTCCCTGGCTCAGAGCACGTGCTCAGTCAATGTGAATTTCTCCTTTCTCTGGGCAGCAGAGACAAGAGGAGATAGGCCCATGAGGCTAGTACAGCAGTGAGTGGGTGTGCGGGATACGCTGCCTCTTGAGTCAATGGTCTCTGATAGATGTGGCATTTTCAGGGTTTGACCTACGCAAGTGAGGAGGGTGGAATGTGGCCAGGAAAGGTGGACGAGCTGAGAAGAGATGTGATGCTGAGCTGCACCGGCTGCTGTGGTAGGAGACGAGCTGCAGTGGGAAAACGTGCAGGAAATTGAGCCGGAAGTACACAGGACTTGCCGGGAACTGTGTTCAGGGCTTTGGGAAGGCTTGGAGCAATTTCTTTCCCAGAGACGTAATTGCACTTAATGATTTTTCAACTTTGCAATGTAATTAGAGGCCATCAGCCATCCTTTATCCGTTATGATAGAGAGAATCATCAGGACGAAATTATGTCGCCAATCAAAAAGTGTTCTTGCAAGCTGATTATGTGACCTGTCCTCAAGCTGGTACTGCAGAGACACAGAAGCAAGATAAGGCATGGGCCTGGGGTCCGTGGGTCTCACTGGGGACAAAGCTGACCCACAGAAAATGGTAAGAGAACAGTTAGTCGCTGGGCCGTTTGACATTTGCCCCCGAATCCAGTATGGTTTAGAGGAGGGAGGGAGTGCTATGGGCAGATAATTCTAAAGATCATGGTAATAGAGCCTTTCTGAGCTTCCATGAGTGTTAATGTGTTTCTTTATATTATTATGAGCTCCATTACCATCATCAGTAAAATTATAGTACTGCTAATAGAGATCCATAATAATAAATTCTTCGCTATGGTTGTAGACTTACTCATTCTTAGAGCTGCACTCCCAAGCAGTATGTAAGCCAAGTATTTCAAATCCCTGCTTTATACTCAGAGTCAAATTCAATACCTTGTCTCCAGCTTTTTATCATGTCAGTAGCAGAGCCATTGGAAAAACAAAACAAAATAAAACACAAGCCTCTACATGTGATCACTGGCTCGAATGAAGTAATTTGAAGACCCAAAATCAGATTTGAAGATGGAAGCTAGCCCAGAGCAGTTCCAAAATGCCAGAGGAGAAGAGAACAAAAGAAGTGATATATGTTCTTCTTGGATGTGGACCAGATCCAGGATTTTCCCCTGTAGATCTGCAGACAGTAGGGAGATATGTGGACCACGTATGGAAAACTTGGAAGTCGAGATAAGTCACAATGAAGGTGTGCACGCAGGTTTCAGTCTCAGCAAGGAGCAATTCTAGGAATGTTTTAGAGATAGTGCCGGGCGGGCCAGCTGAGGAAGTGGCTGTGGGAACTCAGTGTAAGTGCAAAGGTCAAGGATAGCTTTTAGACCTGGGGCCTTGGGAACAAATTACAGAAAAGAAATAAAGGAAATGAAAATATATTTTTTTCCCAAAGAAGAAATTTAATTAGAACATTATCAGACAGTGAAGACAGGAAGTATCAGTGTGTTTTAAAAGTGGCAGGGAAGATAAATAGGAAAGAAATGTAAATTTAAGGGTAGGCATCATTATCAGAAATAAAGTATTTACTGTC
The DNA here is from genome assembly GCA_963575035.1 of Avahi laniger. Classification (NCBI taxonomy): domain Eukaryota; kingdom Metazoa; phylum Chordata; class Mammalia; order Primates; family Indriidae; genus Avahi; species Avahi laniger. The sequence continues at coordinate 11,723 of CAUYSK010063756.1, read as the reverse complement.
TGAAAAATAGGGAGCTTAAATATCAAAGTATAAAATAAAGAAACTAAGTCTGGAATTGCTCCAAAATTGAATGGGCTATAAATTTTAGTCAAACTATTCAGAGAATAGAGGGTAGAGCAAATTTCTAAGACTAGAAATGTCAGTTGTTGCCTGTCACGCTGTTGTGCAGACAGATCACGATAACTAGTTTGACCAAAAGATACTACTGGGATGGTTCTTGGATTTACCAGACCCACTGCATCCAGAAAAAGATGGAGACTCAAATTCTGAATTAATTCATTCAATTTTTCATTCTCTCCTTTAACACATATTTGTTGAGTGCCTCGCTTGTGACAGTCTCTGCTGGTTGTTGGGGGTGTGAGGATTAGACACACACAGTCCATGCCCTTGAGGGGCTCTCGGTCAAACAGACAAACAGATGGCTTGGAAAAAATGCAATCACAGATAAAGTAATGATGTTTGGCAATAAAAGACAGTTTATAGGCAACTGCATTACGTTTTAAAAAGGAACTTCCATTTCATTTCTGAAATGATATGTTGCTTGCTCTGCATAAGAGAATTATCCAAGTCCTTTACATTGCTCTGCAGGGACATCGAGGGCAATGGAAGGCTATGTCAGAATCACTCGTCGTTGCGCAGAGAAAGCACAGATGTGACAGGGAGATACGAAGCTTGCCTCTGAAGGACATGTTTTGTTGGAGAAGCTTTCATTTTTATAGCATTCAACATAGTTCAATATTGAGCATCAGCGCTGTAAGAATACCAGCATTCTTCCTTATCTGGCAGAGCAGTTCTGGCCAGATGGCCTTTCCATTTTGCACAATGACATATGTCATTGTCAGACACAAAGGCAAAATGCTCAATTGAAAAGTCAAGTCAAAGATTTAGCCAATCAATAAGTCATCTTGTTAAATTAATATCAAATAAGAAATTTTATTAATTTTGGAATTGAAAAGTCTTTTTTTTTCCCCCAGAGAATTAATTAAATTGGAGGTGTTTGGAAGCATTATACGGACAACCAAATCTGTTTTTAGAATCTTATGCAAGAAGGGCAAAGACAACATTTAAAGCATTCTGGATCATGCTGGAAAGATATGCCATGTGAAATATACATGGGGATAGGATCTGATCTGTAGCATGAATCGATAAGACAGGAGGAAGTTCTTTATCATGGGGGTTTATCTCAGATTCTTGTCCATGCCTGTAGTTAACTGGCTTCTTTCTATACACTTTACGGTATGAAGAATATGCCACTAATAAAGCCCAAATCGGGAATGATCTGAGTATTCTATGAACAGTGGCTGCATGTATTCATACAAAATGATTTTAAAAACTGAAGCAAGTTTCCAGATAATTCTGTAGGAAAGATATCCAGTGTGCACATATAGATATTATAAGGGAAGTGCATAGACATTTTAGGGGTCTGACGCTATCCTCACACTTGCTTCAATTGTCTGCTTCTCCCGCATGTGCATAGGTATGGTCAGGGTTGATTTGAACGACTGCTACAGAACTTTTTTCTCAGAAGACATTTTGATCACCAGTTGTGTCCACCTTGTTGGTGTGGGCCCGTGGGAGCAGGCTTTAGCAAACTACTACTTGAAGCTCATGTTCATAGTAGGCTGATTTATTTACTTGTGGCTGGGAGAGGGTGTAGTGATGGAGATTATTGAGGGGAGGTGTAAAATGCTCTCAAGTTACCCGTTGGGCCTACCTTTCTCCTATGGTCCAAACTTGGGAGAAACTGAACTCTGTAGCTCCCCATCTCGAAAGAATCTTAATGTCCATGAACATCTTAAAAGATCTGGGGCTTATTCAACTTTAACTCAGCATTTCTCAAACTTAACTTAACCCTCCCACTTTACTCCCTCCCGTTTGGTTTCCCTGCCAAACTCCTACTGTCATCTCTGGGAAATTCTGTTCCCTAAACTTGTTTGCTTGGGTTCTCCTAAAAGAATTTTCAAAAACTATCTATTCTCTTGTAAATATTTATCAACTAACATTTTTCATCATGGATTTAAAGAAATTCACTCTTTGTTAATAGGAGGTAGAAAATATTAAGCATATTATAATTTGAAATAAGATGAGAACTGACTGTAATTGGAATAAATATTTTATGGTAGATTTGATAAAATAGATTTTTTTAGTATCTTTCTGAAACACTGAATCAGAAAGAATGAAATAGAATTTTTACCTGTGGGTTTTATCTTCAAAAAGTTGGGAATTCTAGGAATCACTTCAGGAACATTAAATTATCAATGCCACTAATCTATATGGCAGTTGATTATTCTGAATTCAGAACTTCCCCTAAAGGTCAAGCTTCATCCTAACAAAAAGAACAATGATGACAGAGAAGACAGGAAGTCCGTGGGTTTAAGGTGCCTTGATGAATCATTAGCCCGCCACAGACAGATCTGGGATAGGTGAAGGGTATGGCTTTCTTTTTCAAGTGTGATTAGGATTACCAAGCAGTTTTAGAAAGAAGACCATATAGAAATTGATTCCCTTAATATGATCCATTTAGGGTATGTGCCCTCTGGTAAATCCTTGTGGTGCCCCAGGGGTGTGAGTAGCGCTATTTGAAGACCTCTGCCTTAGAGCTCACTTCCGGGTGCTGCTGCCACGGTGTTTGTCTTTTTAACTAGGTTCAAGTCCTAAGCAGCAAGGACTATGCTGGATTCACGTGTGTATCCTCCCAGCACCTAGGACAGTGCCAGTTAAATGTTGGTCAGCTGATCGACCTGCCTACTTTAAATCCATTTCAAATACGATGAGGCATATGGGACCTCCAAGGGACATGTTGCTCTTCGCTGTACCTGGGGGCGTCTGCTGCAGGAGTTCGACTTTGGCACCAGCCATAGCTTGGGAAACCAAAGGAACACGACATGTGTGCCCCCAACCTACTCTTACTGAAATGGCAGTGACATGTGGATGACTGCCAAGCTGGCTGTATTTGTGGAATAGCTGTGAAATTTACAGGGTTAACCTCGGAAATACAAAAGCAAATATCTCCTTTTGCTAAAAGAAAAGAAAGTCTGAATGCCTAAAGTATTTTAGGTGGAGGAAGTCTTTAGTTTTCCCTAAAGGGCTTAACAAAGAATTTTCCTTCGTTCTTGTTGTCAGTAATGTCTGTGTGGCAGGTCCCTAATCTTTTCTTTTTCAAATTTCTTTCAAAGGATGATAAAAGAGTCTTTAATTAACTATTAAAACGAATGTTTTAACATGGAGGACAAGATTTAGAAAATCCCTTTAATTACTACAACCAGCTTTTCTCCTGATTTGTAAATACCAGTTTACTCCCCAACCAAATTTTGCTTTAATTAAACTTGCAGGAGGCTGAGGGGGCTTGAGTGCTAGAAAGGGCCTTGATTTGCCTCAGCCCCAGTTTCTATGAAGTTGGCTTATGGGTGGAGATGAGAGGCTCCTATGGTTTATTGTTTAAACTGGAAAATCAAGCAAAATGGGATTTGTTTTCCATGCAGGAACTCATGGAAATTAGACACACCCTTGCCACCTCCGATTTATTCAAATGCTGTTGCTATGGGATTTCCACAGGGTCCCTCAGTGGCATGAGTTTATGAATGAGCCATGCTTTTTTTTCTCCTCTCTAGATACATTAATGAGGCAAAACTAGGCTTATGGTTCTAATGGCAAGGAAAGAAAAACCAGAGCTTGCTCTTCTCCTCTCCCAATTTAATGTTTTACATTCAATATGGTGCACAGTTTGTTGAGAAAATAAGGTACATGTTTTGTCATTCCCCTTCTGGATTTCAGTCAACACATGGAGGTGTTTGAAATGATCTGCTAATCCAGTTTCCTTTCCTTCAACCATCTGGTTCAAATTCTGTCTACCTGCTTGGAGTGCACCAGTCTGGTCTGCATGTACATATAAGGAAGTCACAACTCATTAACAGTTTAGGGAAAATCCCTGTGGAAATATACAACTTTACTATTGTGGTAGGTTTCCTCTTGGGAGCAAATTAAATAGGACTTTGATGTAAACCAAAGAAACTCAAGGGTTTTTGGAAGACATGAGAGGTCCTAAAAAAGAAAGAACTAATTCAAAAGCTTTCATTTTAAAAAGGAACAAAGTTATTGCATGCATTAACTCACACCATAGCTCCTCTGTAAGTGGTCAAGCGCAGTGATGAACAGAATGTGGCTTTATCAACTTCACGATGGGGCCCCTGATCTAATTTCAGCAATGATCATCTAAAAATAATAACCCTGTGGCAGATGCTTGTCATTGGCTAAGCCCCTAGACCTATCCAGTCTTCTTGTCCATTTTACAGGCTGGAAAAGCTCAATATCTTCTTCTCCAGCCTCCCTTGAAGCCAGGCATGTCCAAGTCACATAATATTGGCCAAAAAGTTACAAGTCATAGCTTGCTTGGGGCTTCTGGGAAACATTTCTCTTTCCTGATAAAAGGGAATGGCAACAATGAGCCCTACCTTCCCCTTCTTAGACCCAAGAAGAAAGACTGAATGTAGATGTGATGTCTAGAGCAGAGACAATCATCCTATGACCGAAAGGGAAAGTCATAAAAATTGCAGACATCAGCTTGTCTCTGGGGAGGTACTGAACCAAAATCAGTTATCTCCTTCTAGATTTCTTCCTATTTATGTAAGCCACTTTATTGGTTAATTGCAGCTGAGAGCAATTCTAACTGATATAAACCCTGTACACCTGTATGTGACTTGAGAAAGGTCTTCTTGAGCATAACAACCCCAGTCAACCTTCCTTCCTCCGCTATGCACCAGGAATCTTTAATGGGTTGAGTTATCCTCGCAGGCCTGGGAAATGGCATTTGGGCCTGAGCAGACGGTGCATATGATAGTGTTAGTTAAAGGAAGAAGTCAAAGACCCAAGAAGAAAGACTAAAGATAGATTATTCCCCACCTCCACCCTACATATGTGGGAAGTGATGCAATAAGAATGTTCCAGCATAACTGTTTTATATATCATGAGTGAAAAATGCAAAGTCAGCTCTTCATGTAGTATGACACCCCTCCCCCAATCACAGGCCCAATCTTTGATTGACTCAGATACCCCTCTTTCCCTGTGCTTCTCTCTGCCTACTTCTCCAGCTCATAGGAATCTCCTAATGAGGTCAATGTAGTGGTTGAGTTGCTTATTTATTTATTTGTCATTTGATGCCAATTTGTACCCCTTCCCAATTCCCTCCATCTTCCCTGTTTTCCCTAAGCACTTTGCCTCAGCATCACAGGTCTCATCTTACACAAAGTTAGTTCGAAGGTGTAACATAATCATCAGCCGTTATGGTGCATGCAAATTTATAGTGTCTGACATTCTAGCCAAAAAAGAAAATCTTTGATGATGAGGAAATAAAGAGAATCCTTAAGAGCACATGCAGATGTTGCATTTCCTGATTTAAAATAGGATATAATATCTCAAAGAAATATGCTGTCATAAACATTTTTACTTTTCCTGAACTGGATTTCGCTGGGGAAAAAAAAAAAAAAAGAAAGAGTGCTTCCCATTGACCTAATATGCAGAATAGAACAGAAAATAAGGCTACAAAAAATCTGACTGTGTTCATTTTTGGTTTTTCCCTAGAGGTGCATTGCTCAAGGACAAAGAATCTTTTCTAAGAGGAGTTTTTTCTCTGCCCAGGGAAGGAAAAAATGCCAAAGACAGACCCCAATTCAGCAGGTCAAAGGTCCACTCCAGCAAAACCTCCTCTGGGCCTAGAGGCGCAGCTTGGGCAGGAAATGGTAGATTTCCTCTTCAATAGGAATCCCTCCCAGAGCAGAGCAGGTTTGGGGAGGGGAGGCAGCTGTTTTGACCACTCAAATTCAGAATTTAAATTGAGAGAGATCCCCAGAGCTGAGATCCTGTCCCTGGGTCTGTGGGAATAGGATAATGTGTTGCCTCTTTTTACAAACTCCAAGTTAGTCCTAATAGAAATGCTTTGGTAACGTTATGCAGAGCTTAGTGCCCTAAGGCCCTGGAGACGGTGTTCCTCAAAATACACCTTCTTATTTCTGAAGACCCTAATAAGAACTCCATGAAATAAAGTTTCCGTGGCCAAATAAATTTGAGGAAACACGGACCTAAATAAAGGTAAACAAGTTCCTTCACTATTGTGATTCTCTAAGAGGAAATTTAGCATCCAGTATTCACCAAATTTACTTGATGGCAGACTTCTTTTGTTTTTCTTTTTGTCGGAGTAGCAAAATGTTCCTCAAACAGTAGCAAACAGATCTAACACACAATGCAGGGAAATGATACAGTGAGAAATCTGTTGCTAGGATCCATCTTCCTTCCCCTCCTCAATCTTCATCAGCTACATAAGGAATAACAGATCACTGCGTGTGGCCATTGTCCTTAACATGTTCCTAACCCAGTTCTAAGAAGGAACCATTCTTAATACCTGGAGGCTCTTCCAAAGAACATGGCCTTACCCAGAAAGAATTTGGAGGCTGAGTACATTGTTCTGCCTTTACGTATTGGCAGTGCAAGGTTTACCTTTTTGAAAGGGGAAAAGCTTCAGAGAATATGGTACTGTTTACTCAGGCACAGGAAATTATTGGCAAAACTGCAGCTGTATTTTTCAGAGCCTCGTGAATTACCCATTGCATTCATGTAGAAAGCCGATTGCTTCCCTCTTTTTATTTGGCCTGAAAACAAAATCTTGGCTAATTCTTTTGTTGCGAGGAAAAAGAATTTGAAAATGACTGTTCGTTTTTTAAAAAAAAATTACTCTTTCTTCTCTTCTTTTTTTTTTTTTTTTGCCAGCTGGGATGATCCATGATTAAGATCTCTATTCTTTTTAATATCCCTAAAACATTACATATGCTGAGAGCTTGCAAATCGATCTTGGCACCCTAGAGCTTTCTTTTTGAGCTCCAAACCAATATACACAACCACCCACTGAACAGCCATTCCAGACGTACCAGAGGCACTGCGAATCCTTCACTGTTAATTCAGACCCTGCTCTCTTCTTGTGTCTTCTATCGTGGTTAATGGTCATACTGCCTGACCACTAGCCCAGCTCAAAATCTGCGAGTCATCCTTATCTTTTTTTCTCTCTGAATTTTTGCATCCAATTGTCAAGTCTACTTCCAAATAGTTCATAAAAATGTCTTCTCCTCTTCTCCATTGGCTTTGGCTTAATTTGTTCAACCCTTGCCTTGCTTGCCCTGACCTAATCATCTTCTTCACTAACTCCCCACATTCTCTGTATACCACCCCCAAACCAGCCTCTCCACATTAAATGCCAGAGCAGCTTTTTAAAGACAAATTCGATAGGTAGCTCCCTTGCTGAAAAGCCTTCATGAGCTCCCTGTTGCTGATGGGGTATAGTTTGGGTTCCTTCATGTGGCCTGACATCCTCCAAGGTCTGACCTTTCCAACCTCTCCTGCGTTGCCTCCTGGCCCTTGCCTCACCCTGGGCTCCACTCACATTGGTTTCTGAAAAGTTCCCTGAACTCACCCTGTCGTTTTGCATTGCTGTGTGTTTTACCTATTATTTCCTTTCCTTCACACGCCCTGTTTCCCTTGGCCTGATGAACGTCTATCCCATGTCGGAGACTTCCATCAATTGCTTCTCTTTTGAGAGCCCTCCCTGAGCTCCTCAAGCAGAAACGGCCACGCTGGAGCATCTTTGTGCCACCACTGTCCCTTCATCTGAATCCTTGGTCTTTACCTGGATGTACAGAGTCGTGAGCAATAATAAATGTTTGTTGTTTTGAGGGTGGACTACTATGAATCAAATCAAATTGATACAGTCTGGCATGCAATAGGTGCTTAATAATTGTTCAATGAATAAGCAAGTTGGTAATCCCTGAGGGAACTTTATTTTTCATGACAAAATGAAAGAAAGGAAGATAACGTTTGTGATTAAGAGTCCTAACTTAGAAGTTGCCCTATGGGGCAGATTCCAGTGGGAAGATGCCAGAGATGAATCATTCTCTCTTCACCATCCTGGAAATGTCAGGGGCAGATGGCAGTGGGCTGCTTGCCCTTGTCCCTTCAGCACAAGTATTTTGCATGCCCTGAACTCCAGCCACATGGAACTGGGACCAGGTATCACCTGGCTGGCATCTCAACTCCTGTAGCCAACTAAGCATCTGAGACTTTTAAATGATCAAATAAGCATCAAATGACCTAGTACAAAGCCTGGCACAGAATGTGCATCCTCTAAGTGTGAATTTTCTTATCTTGCCACTTTTCAAAAAAAGCAAAAATACATGCAGAGGATTTTTAGGGCAGTGAAACTACTCTGTAGGGTACTATAATGCCCTATTATACATGTGTCCATATCTGGGGACTGTTCAACACCAAGAGTGAATCCTGATGTAAACTATGGATGCTGGGTGATGATGATGTGTCACTGTAGGTTCATGAATTGTAACAGATGTACCACTCTGGTGGTGCATGTTGATAATGGGGGAGACTGTGCTTGTGTAGAGGTGGGAGGGTATTTGGGAAATCTCTATACCTTCCGCTCAATTTCTCCTTGACCCTAAAACTGCTCTAAAAAAAGTCTTTTAAAAAAATCCGTGTATACATTGTGGGACGAGGACAGTTGTCCAGGTACAGGATGATTTATGTATACATTCTTTCCTCTTTCTAAGGCCAACTGGGGCCATCCTCCGCCACATTTCTATCCTTCCTCTTCCTCTTGCGTCCCCAGCCTTTCCCCCTTCACTGGGCCTGCCTCCTCACCTGTGAACAAACACAAGTTTCTCTAAACCTAAAGAATCCTCCTTCATTCTGTGCCCGCCACTCAGGCTGCGTTCACCGAGTGGTCTCCCTTTCGGGCCCCTGATTCTTGTTTCTGTGCTGGCCGCTGCAGCCTGGCTTCCATCCCAGATATTCCGCTTACAATTGCTCCTGCCAAGGTCAACTCTGACCTCCTAATTGCCTAATTCGATGGAGGTTTGGTTCTTATCTAATTTGTCTCTCTGCTGTCATTGAAACTCCATGAGTTCTCTCTATGAAGCCTCACCTCCTCGTCGCTGCTGTGACATCGCTCTGGTCCTCGTCCTACCCTGCTGGCAATGTCTTCTGACATTTCTTCCCTCTTTTTATACCTACACATTGATATCAAAGTCCTTTAAAATCAAACCCATCCTTTGAATCCCAGTAGAATTTCTACTTCTTCCACAAAATCAAGTCCCATTTCTATACATACTCATCGTAACTTAATCATTCCTGGACTCAGTTTCTTCATCTGCAAGGTGAAGATCATCAGAGAACCTACTTCACAGGATTGCTGTGAGGATTTGCTGTAAGGAATTTGGCAGAGTGTCTGTCATTTATGAAAGTCTTTTTTTTTTTTTTTTTTTTTGAGACAGAGTCTTGCTCTGTTGCCCAGGCTAGAGTGCCGTGGCATCAGCCTAGCTCACAGCAACTTCAAACTCCTGGGCTCAAGCGATCCTTCTGCCTCAGCCTCTCGAGTAGCTGGGTCTACAGGCATGTGCCACCATGCCTGGCTCATTTATATATATATATATATATATTTTTAGTTGTCCAGCTAATTGCTTTCTATTTTTTAGTAGAGATGGGGGTCTCACTCTTGCTCAGCTGGTCTCGAACTCCTGTCCTTGAGCAATCTGCCTGCCTCGGCCTCCCAGAGTGCTAGGATTACAGGTGTGAGCCACCGCACCTGGCCCATGAAGGTCTTGATATACATCGGCCATTATAAATATGACTTACAGATGGAATCCATATCCTTAAGACTGTACTTAAGAATGGCTATTTCTCTGGCCTGAGAGATCCTGAGGTGGTTGGGGAGGGAAGGAGGGGAGTTGGTTTCCTTATCTTTTTCCTTTCCAGCCACTGTCACATTCCCGTCCCTTACGTTGTTCTCTCACGATAACAAATTCTGTGTGTTCAGTACAGTTCAGTTCATGCCATTCAGTTCAGGTAACAAAGCCACACTAAGCCATTCATGGAATATTTGGCGTTGTACTAGGCTTGGAGATGCCCAAATGAGCGATGTTCAGTCCTTGGCCTCGAGGAATTCTAAGTTGCACTAGATCTAGCTTGGGTACAAACTGTCAGCCTCCACGCGGGCTTTGAGATTCAGGCTTGATGACTGACTACACTATGGCTGGTCTGGTGACTTTGATTTGGCTTAAGGGATATTTCAAACTGTGGCGATAGTTCCACAGTTTGGCATTATGATGCCTAAATCTTGGAGGTGATCGCATTTTACTTACGCCAGTGAGACCGTTCAGGTGTACTGTGTGTCCTAACAGCTCTTGTTTCTCGAAGGCCAGTTCTGTTGGCCAGACTTCCGCAGCCATCAGGTTTATCCTCCTGGAAAGTTTGTAGAACTAGCCCCCAGATGTCTTTTTCCTAAACAACGGAAGGGCGTTTGGACTGGTGACCTCGAAAGTCCCTTCTGATCTTGAAACTCTGCGATGGCATAAAAGCAGCCCAGAGTCAGAGACTGCGTTCCGGCGGCAGCATTGATGCTGGCCTGTTTGGCTAGTTAGTGTTAATCAGTAAGCGGGTTGCTAAGACAATATTTGAGAGGTGGATTCTAGTGGATTAAGGTGGAGGTGGGGTGAAAGAAAGTGTTCTTTGAGGAGAGCAGTGGCTAGAGGGAAACATAAAGCAAGCTAGCCCAAGCCCCTCCTTCCCCGGGAGTCGGTTTATGCTTTATCAGGCTTCAGCTCTTTAGAACATACTCTGCACTTGGACTGTGACAGACCTCTGACCACAGAGTTTTGTTCTTGTTTCCTGTTTTTTAAAATGATGTGTATTTGTTTTGTAGACACCAAGGGGATTTTGGTCTATTTGAGATTAGTGACCTTGTCTTAACATATTTTTGGGAAATGCTCTATTTCCCGTAGAATCTAGTTCCACGCTGGAGGCAGAGTATGTATGCCATAAGAATTTTATTGATAGCCTGAAAGTGAAAGTTTGCAAGGATGGTAGCTTAAGCCTGTGCTGACAGCAATGCTTGAGCCTGCCTCTCCTCAGGGAAAGTCCCTGAGAATAATCTTAGAGATGACCTGTACTAGGTTCAGGTGATCGTGATGGGCTTTCCCCAAAACTCCCAGGCCCCCAAATCCATTGCTACTGAGCCGAATTCTTTCATAGTTGGTTTCCAGGAAGAATCAACCAAGTACAAAAGATGGAGTAACAGACTCCCCTTGGAGTGCAGGTGAGGGTTAGCTTTCTGTTCTCCCTGGGAAAGTAAATACTTTTTCTATGTCCCCAGCCCTGATTCCCATCTCAATAGTTCAGGTCTCGCAGACCTCTTGGAGTCCAAGGAGGTCTGTGGGGAACCACCCATCCATTGGGTGCATAGTTTTCCAAAATTTCATGCAAATTTTGTGATGTATGATTTTTCTAGAGAATGGGTCCTTGCTTTAAACACCTTCATGTTCCCCCAAGTGCTAAGAACTACTACTTTAACCACATTTTCTGCTAAAGGGAATTATTTGTGTGGGAACACACACAGATCCCACAAAGATAGTAGGGGTGAGCAGTCCATTTGGCCTGGGGCCTCAAGCTTGAGGGTGGAGCTCAATTTTTTTTTTTTTTTTTTTTTTGAGACAGAGTCTCACTTTGTTGCCCTGGCTAGAGTGAGTGCTGTGGCATCAGCCTAGCTCACAGCAACCTCACACTCCTGGGCTCAAGCGATCCTACTGCCTCAGCCTCCCAAGTAGCTGGGACTACAGGCATGCGCCACCATGCCTGGCTAATTTTTTCTATATATTTTTAGCTGTCCAATTAATTTC
>CAUYSK010063755.1:0-10112 GCA_963575035.1 Avahi laniger | reverse complement strand
TCAGCCTAGCTCACAGCAACCTCAAACTCCTGGGCTCCAGCAATCCTACTGTCTCAGCCTCCCGAGTAGCTGGGACTACAAGCATGAGCCACCATGCCCGGCTAATTTTTTCTATATATATTTTTAGCTGTCGAATTAATTTCTTTCTATTTTTGGTAGAGACGGGGTCTCGCTCTTGCTCAGGCTGGTCTAGAACTCCTGAGCTCAGAATGATCCGCCCACCTCGGCCTCCCAGAGTGCTAGGATTACAGGCGTGAGCCACCGCGCCCGGCCCTCCTATTTTCATTGCTTTCGAAATAACATATATATTCACACACAAATATGCACACACAAAATAATACTTTGTAGAGACAAAAGAGCTTGTAATGGAATGAAACAGTATTCCTTCATATCTACTTTTCCAGCCTTTTCTTTTCCTTGACGACAATGGAATAAGGTGCCTTTACCACGTCTTCAGGATTGTCCAGACTTTCTGTCACTTCCCTTTCCCACAGGGCTGCCCTCCCGGAACCTTTTCTGTCCTGCTCCAAAGCTAACCTCTTTCTAGCTCTCTGCTCAGCAGGTGGTAGGAGGCAGAGGGATATAACTTGACTTTTGGGGAGATGTCCATAACCTTTTAGAAGTCTTCTTGGAATTCTTTAAATTCCACAATTTATAGTTTCTAATTGTTATTTTCTTTGACATTGTATTCTTATTTTAAGAAAGCATCTTCTCGGATCTCAGCAAAATACTGTTTAGAATTTTTTAGAAGTTCTCCTCTGTTCCCTAATTATTTATCTTTTCTCAAGTCAGTTGTTCTTCTTGCTTATGTTTCCGTGATAAAGAGTACTTCCCACTGTGAGAGCTGTTTTCTTTCCTTTGTTTTTCCAAGTGCTATTGTGAAGTAGACATTGTGCAGTCTCTAAATAAGTATAATGAAACAAAGCACTCATTTAGCTAAAATTGCATCAAGCAATTGTTTTGTGTGCAAAACTCTGATTAAATTGAATAGGACACAAAAACAGTGAGAAGCCAGTGAGGATGAATTTAAAAATCTAAGGTCATGCTAACATTAGGTGAATCGAACAGTTGAGAGCTAGTATATATCACAGTTATGCGGAGACAAAAATGAGGAACGAGATCTACTAGGACTTGCCTAAAGGCCAATCCCTAGCAAAAAGAAAGAAAGAAAGAAAGGAAGAAAGAAAAAGGAAAGAACAGTTCCGAGCTATAGGGCTAATAACCACCAACGCCTGTTACCTCTTTATTTCCTATCAGCCGTGGCCCCTTCCTTGCAGCTACAAAAGCTATCAACAGCAGTATCAAGGAAAACAAAGTGTTAAACATCAGAGTAGTTTTTCGTGGGACCATATTTTATGACATATAAGATGCTATGAATTATAAATGCACCATTATTGTATGTGCCATTAACAAAGAAAAAAATGCTGCTAATTAAACTATAATACACCATCAGTCATAATTTACTCTCAGAGTTCAGTAATGTTACAGTGTGAAACCAATGGTATCTGCTCTGTTTGTCCTGATTTGGAGAGATTGTTCATAACAGAGAGAAAAAAGGACTTTATTTATTTATTTTTTGAGACAGAGTTTCTCTCTGTTGCCTGGGCTAGAGTGCCATGGCGTCAGCCTAGCTCACAGCAACCTCAAACTCCTGGGCTCAAGGGATCCTCCTGACTCAGCCTCCCGAGTAGCTGGGACTGCAGGCATGCACCACCATGCCCGGCTAATTTTTTCTATATATTTTTAGTTGTCTGGCTAATTTCTTTCTATTTTTAGTAGAGACGGAGGTCTCGCTCTTCCTCAGGCTGGTCTCGAACTCCTGAGCTCAGAAGATCCGCCCGCCTTGGCCTCCCAGAGTGCTAGGATTACAGGCATGAGCCACCGTGCCCAGCCCAGGACTTTAATTTTAAAAAGGGTGTTAAGAAGTCTTGGTGGGAAGCACCTGGATGTAGGCATCTGTCAAACAGGCTACCTTCTTAGTTATGTCAATGACAAGGTATAACTTCCACTAAATTAATTCCTTAGAGGAGTTTTCTTATGTATAAAATGAGGACAGTGATGCCTAACTCACAGGGTTGCTGGGAACATTCAGGTGTTAAGCACATGGAAAGTGCCTGGCATTTAGCAGATTCTCAATACATCTTTATTTCCTTCATTGCTTCTTTCTAACAGCAATGCTACAAATTTTCTCTTTCTGTAAAACAGGGAAATGATCACACTGATGTCAGAAGGTTTCTGTGAGTGTCAATTATGATAACGTGTGATATATATTATGTACACATACACATGCACATATTTCTTTTTAAGAAAATCAGGCCTTATACAAATAAAGGCACGACTGTACCATTGCTGGCTATTTTTAATCATTATTAGTCAGACCTCCCACTCTATCATTAAGTGAGAAAATGATGTTATATTCTTTATTTTGATACTACTGCATCCTATTTATTATGGATCACAAACTAAAAAGAAGGCCGGGCGCGGTGGCTCACGCCTGTAATCCTAGCACTCTGGGAGGCCGAAGCGGGCGGATTGTTTGAGCTCAGGAGTTCTAGACCAGCCTGAGCAAGAGCGAGACCCCGTCTCTACCAAAAATAGAAAGAAATTAATTGGACAACTAAAAATATATAGAAAAAATTAGCTGGGCATGGTGGCGCATGCCTGTAGTCCCAGCTACTGGGAAGGCCGAGGCAGGAGGATCGCTTGAGCTCAGGAGTCTGAGGTTGCTGTGAGCTAGGCTGACGCCACGGCACTCACTCTAGCCAGGGCAACAAAGTGAAACTCTGTCTCAAAAAAAAAAAAAACCTAAAAAGAAGACAGAGATGGAAAGTGAAAAGAGGAGAGGAGGGGGAGAGAGAGAGAAAGAGAGGGAGGGAGGATGATTGGATTTTTAAAAAAAAGGAAGAAAAGAAAACCTGAATTTTCACAAAATTTTACACAAATTGTTATACAGTAATGGTATAACACAAGGTAATTAGTATAAATTAATTCACTCAAAGAGAGATTAGGACTCAGTAAACAATCAAAGAGTAATGGTTCTCCGATCCTGCGATCATCAAAGTCACTGCACAAATTACAAAATATATTTATGTGGATTTCTCCCCAGACATACTGAATCAGAATCTCTAGGGATGGGAGCCAAGACTCTGTATTTTCATAATGTTCTCAGCTGATTCTGATGATCAGTCTTATTTGGAAACCACTGCTGAGCAGGGTTTTAACCTTCAATATAATAAAAGAGTCATTATCTTTTTTAGAATAAATGAATACTATTTTTAGTGCTGCCTGATACTTTCTGTTGGAATCCTGGATAATTCAGGAGAGAGGACTCAAAGACTCATCATTAATGGCATTGATCTGGATAAAGACTATATCTATCAGTCTCCTTTGCAGCAAGGTGTGGCCATGTGACAAAGTTCTGACCAATTGGATGAGAATGGAAACGAGGTGTGCAAACTGCTCTCCCGCCTTTCAAGCAGTGGTTTCCAAGGGCTTTTGTTCCTTGGGACCCTTTGGCAGCCTGGAGAAGCCAAAGAAGGATTGTTTCTTAAAATAACATTTTTATATGCATAAAGTATAATACTATACTTAGAATTTATAAATGAGACCAATTACATGACATATTGTTACCAAAATATTAAAAGATTAAATTCATGATATTAGTGATATAGATATTTACCAACACATTCAATAACAAGATTTAGCAGCAGGTCAATGGTAGAACTATGAACATTAGGGCAGCTTGGGGTGAATATTTCAGGGAGGTGGGATTGATATTTCAGGGTAACATCTGGTATTCAGAGTCCTTTGGTTTCTCTGGCTTCTAAAATTGAATGGGCCCTATCCCCATGTTTTCTAGTCCCCAGAAAGTTCTAACTTTGTCCACAATCCTCCTCAAAATCCTGATCTTCAACAATTATTTACAGGAAAAAACTCCACATATATAGATATGGCTTTTTCATGAATTGGTAAGGTAAATGTCAGATTCAGGAATGTTTTTAAATAAAAACAAATTCTTTTAAATAAAGTCATTGGGAAATCTATTGCATCCTAGATTTATATTTATTTATGTTAGACTTAGTCTTATCTTGTTTATATAGCATGACACTTGCTGTATTTAATGGGTTTCTTAACTTGGAGTGGAATAAAAATTATATTCTTGTTTTAAAAATAAGTATTTGAATCAAGTTGAATCAAAACCAGTTTTTACATTTAAATTGGTTGATGAGAAAATAAATGTCTTCTGAAATAAAGAAACAAACAAAAACACAATCGAAAAAGATCTGAAAGAAAAACCCTTCCTGGGAGAAGCAACAAGATGTTTGTAGGTTTGGTTTTTCTTTCCTTTCAGGCTAGTCCTTGAACATTCTCTGATGTTATCATCCTACATTGTCATCGTGAGGATTAAATGAAATGATGTATGAGACTGGGCATTGTAATCTCTACCGTTCTATGCAAAAATAAGGTATTGTCACTATCAACTGATGACTTTGGGAGTTAGTTCCTCCAAATGAGGTTAGATGATTTTTCCCATTCGGTTCTAATGGATCTGTTTATCTTTCACGTCTGGTCTGTTTGTTCTTTTCCTTATCTGTGTGAGACTATAAACTATTTATTAGAGAGGATTTTGAATCCTGTCTTAATCTCAACTATTTTGCTTGGTGGTTTAGTTTGAGTCAAAGACTTCCAGATTTTCCTGTTTATTGGATTTTGTTTTTAGTAACCCACATCCCCGCAGAGAAAGGGCTTATGATAAGTAGAAAATGATTTCATATCTAAATGAGATGAATGCAAGTGGCAAAGAAATAAACAGATTAAATGAGAATTACATGGCTGCTGCTGGACCTATTACCAACATATTATTTTTGATGCAGTTATAAATCTATCTTCTTATCTTAGTGAATGGAAAGCGGCAAATGTGTTTATTCACTGCTCTATTTTCTTGTCTACAATCCCTCCACCTTCCAAATAAGTGGCTTAAATACCGGAGTGGCAGAATGTGGTAGAGTGGGAGTGTGTCGGGTAGCTTATTTGCCATTCTTCTGAAAAATCTGCTTTACACTCGCAATTTCTTTACTAGTTGTAATAGTAATAATGATAATAGCTTTAAAACAACTATCTTTTTTCTTTCTTTTTTCTTTTTTCTTTTTTTTTTTTCGTTCTTGCTCAGGCTGGTCTCAAACTCCTGAGCTCAGGCCTTTTTTTTTTTTTTTTTTGAGACAGGGTCTCACTCTGTTGCCTGGGCTAGAGTGTAGTGGCGTGATCATAACTCACTGCGACCTCAAACTCCTGGGCTGAAGAGATCCTCCTGCCTCAGGCTCCCAAGGAGCTGGGACTACAGGTATGTGCCACCATGCCCGCTAATTTAAAATTTTTTTTCAGAAATTAGAGTCTCTTTATGTTTCTCAGGCTGGTGTTAAACTCTTGGCTTCAGGCGATCCTCTCACCTCGATCTCCCAAAGTGCTAGGATTACAGGATATACCACCACACCCGGCCCAAACAATTATCATTTTTGAGGACTTGCCACGCGTTAGGACTTTTATATCTATTACCTTTGTAACAGGAATGGAAGATGGATACTGTTATTCATGTTGCAATGCTGATACGTATACATAATATCATATAATAAACATATAATGTTGATATAATTAGAATGGATTAATCATTTGCATTACGATTTTGACAACACCATGAGGGAATTTTTTGTTTTTTTTTTAACCACCAGTTTTCAAGCCAGCTCTCAACCCTCACAGGAGTCCTGAGAGACAGACTGGCAGCCAGCATCTTTATATAGGCAGGGTTTGAGCCTGTTTCAGTTTTCTGACTAGCACCTAGCTTATTTTTAGAGCGCAATACATGGTAATAAGAAGAAAATAGAGAACAGCGATACAACCAAAACAGTACAAATGCACTTCTCAGATTGGATGGGGTCTCTCTGGGGTATCTGAAGTTATATCCTTGCCTGGCAGGGAGAGATGGAATAAAATTACTCCAATTTTGTTTTTCTTTTGATTAAAAAAGTATTCAAGCTTTCAACAGAATAGGCCAGCAACCCTCTCTCCAGTGAGTAAATGGGAGAATGAGGCACAGCTGGATTCTCCACCGCCTGGGCTTCACTCCTCCTGGCATATTGGCCATGGCATCTTGAGTTTGTTCTTCTCCCTCTATCCCTAGACCCTTGGGCATCCTCCAACAGTTTCCACAGTCATTAGGGAGGATTAATTTCCTCCCGTCTAGTTTCGAACTAAGTTAAGACTTGTTGAGTGTTGAATCACACGTAGGACAAGGTTGGGGAGCCACTGAAAGAGAATTGCTGTTGGGACCCACACTGGGCTCATGGTATCTATTGCATATCTATTTCAGTATATTTTTCATATTCCATGTTCTGGCCTTCAATCTTACAGTTCCACAGATGTGATATTTCTAGGGGCCCAGAATTTCCCAGATAAAGGGAGACTGATGAATGTTTGCTTAGTTTACAACAGATTCCATGGAAAACCCAAACTGCGAGGGTGTTTGACATGAAAAATGTAACAGCTAAAAAGACTCTCTGCTAGTGGAATCCACAGGACAAGCTAAATGTTAATCGGAGGGTTGCTTGGTAAGCGTGAAAGCAGGGCAGGGGAGTTAGCAGAGTGAGTTGAATATTTAAAGGCCCAGGTTAGGTCAGGCCGGGGCCAGGACTCTCATCTTGCCACCAAGATGGTATAAGAAAAATTCTTGAGCCAGAACATTTTCTCCCCTGGAAATTCCCTGTCCTGGAAATGACTTGTGTTTGCCAAACATTATTGGATGAACATTGGAAATATTTCCCTTGGCCTCTGACACCTCCCCACCAGCACACTGCACTGAACAGGCACTAAGAGAAAGATAGTTAAACAACAAATACAGCCCATAGACAGAGAACAAATGCCCTTGTTCTAACCCTACATTCACATTAGGAAGTGATCATCTTTCTGAAATAAGACACCATGCGGTTTTCTCTTCTTTTATTCATTGTGAAGAAATAGAAGTAATAAGTTAAAGTAAGCCAAACAAACAAACAAAAAGAGCGAGCCCCTTTTCCAAATAGATATCTTTCGATGTTATTTAATGGCTTCTGCATGTAGCTAAGAACTATTTTACAAAATACATACTACCAGGAGGTTTATGCCCACCTAATACTCATAACTTAGTATACTTAAATAAATAAGTTTTTGGTGAGCTCTAATGCTTGATTTACAGAAAATGATCGTTAAGAACTTTACATAAGAAGCAGCTGAGACCTACAGAGCCTCAGCATCTTGCTGAAGTCCAGACAACTGGCTAGAGGCAGAGGCAAAACTTACGCTTGCTCTTCTTAACATTTTTAAAATATGTAAGTGCCCCAAACTCTACTTCCTTCTGTACAGCTGAGGTTGAAAACCGCTGGTGTAGTGAGATAGACACATGTGAGTGGATGCTTAGGTGTGTTGTGTGTGATGGAGGTGGCTAAGGGGTTATGGGAATAATGAGGCAATCGAGCCTGAGGCTTGGAGAGGGTCTACAAAGGCTTTAGAGTGAGATTGATTCTTGTGCGAGTTCAGTTGTGAAGGGTAAGTATAGAGTTTAACTAGGCAAAGGATATGGGGGAAATGTTCCAGGCAGATAAAGTGCCTAGGTAAACACTCAGAGGTTTCCAATTTTTTCACCTGAGGTCCTCCTCACCTCCCATCCCTATTCATAACTGCGGTCTTAACCCATGCCCCCGTGCCATTGCACCCCAGGCTGTATGCCCTTGGGAAGGACTGCCCCTAGCTGATGCCACGCATCAGGTGTTTGAGAAAAAAGGGGAAAATAGTATTGACGACAGTGCAATTGGCTGGCAATTGTTAAGTTTCACTATGCCCTGGGAAAAGGTAGCAAAAAGCAGAGATCAACCAGCGATGAGATAAATGCTAAGTGTGAAGGCCAGAGGGCCTCCCTGGAAACAAACCAAGAGGCTCTCATCTCATAAAGTGGGAGGGGAAGGGGTTCAAATATGAAGACTCAGTCCAAGATTTAATTGTAAGAGTAGCTTGAGGTAGGTCTGCTATACCTATAGCATTGGGAAAATGGGTCCTGATGCAGGGATGGCACACCTGTGTTGGTGCCCTTCCCCTCCAAGAATCTTCAGTCTCCAGATTGCCCTGAACCCTCTGAGGCTGCACAAATGGCCAACTCCTGCTGTCTGTGAAGGACTACACACACATGTGTGTTAATGCAGAGGTCTCTCTTCTACAACACATCATGCGCTCACTTCAGGATCTCCCCCATCTCCCCTCCCAACAGCTACATCAATAACCAGGATAATGTCACAGAATAACACTGTCAAGGTTATGCTGGAACTGCTATGGGAGGAAAATGAACTATGCCCCCAAGTCTATAAGTTCAAGAATAGCCAACCGGGAGGATATTCAGGGGACTGGATTCTGAGGGTGCCCGACCAAGGTGGGTAGAAGACAAATATGGGCACAAAAGGGCTTACTGATATGATAACACTCTCCCATGACACAGTATGTGATATACACTGGCAAGGACCTGCAAGAGGGTGTGGGAATGCTGTGGGATGACTCCTGGAAGCATGGAAGAAGCAATGCCCCATACAAGTGGGGAAGAAATGACAAAATTGCTGTGATGGACAGTGTTACACCATGAAGAGAGGGAAGAGGTTGTTTGGCATCTCTTCTCTCTTGCCTAATTTGATGGTAAATGACAAGTGGAGAAATCTTAGTCTATTTTTTTTTTAAGAGACAGGGTCTTGCATTGTCACCCAGGCTGTAGTGCAATGGCACAATCATAGCTCACTGTAACCTCCAACTCCTGGGTTCAAGTGATCCTCCTGGCTCAGCTTTCTGAGGACCTAGGATTACAGGTGCATGCCACCATGCCCAGATAATTTTAAAAATTTCTTCATAGAGATGGAGTCTTGCTCTGTTGCCTAGGCTGGTCTTGAACTCCTAGCCTCAAGTGATCCTCTTGCCTCGGCCTCCCAAAGTGCTGGGATTACAGGTATGAACCACCACACCTGGCTCTTAGCCTATTTTTGTTATTGCCATATCACTCTGAAGATTTCCAAATAAGTCAAGAGGATGCATAGTGGTGTCAAAACTAGTACCCTGAGAATGCCTCATAGGGTACTATTCTCGTCATCTAGAACCACCTTTTTGGCATCCGGGACCAGTTTTATGGAAGATAATTTTTTCATGGACTGGGGGGAGGGGGATTGTTTCTAGATGATTTAAATGTATTACATTTATTGTGCACTATATTTCCATTATTATCACATTGTAATATATAATGAAATAATTATACAACCCACCATAATGCAGAATCCTTTCTCACGGTGATGTGAGCATTGGGGAGTGGCTGTAAATACAGATGAAGCTTCACTGGCTCACCAGCTGCTTACCTCCTGCTGTGCAGCCAGGGGTTGAGGGGTGGGGGGATTGGGGACTGCAGATCTAGAAGCATTGAGAGCCTCCCACCCTACTGAGGTTTTACTGGACCCCAAGTATAATAGTTATAATTCCTGGATTTTCTTCACCTCCTACCAGCCTGACACCAACCAGAACAATCTCCCTATACCTGATTGAACTGTCCAGATTTGTGGCTCTGCCTTATGAAACTCCATTATGCAGGGCAGCCTGGATATTTGTACCTAACTATGAGATGGGCCCCATCATCTCCAAAGTATAATATAACAGGGAAAGAAAAGGAGGCAATTGGGTGCCCCCTAAGTGATAATCAATTTCTGGAGAACTATTCTTCTCTGATAACAAGAAGTAATTTTTGCTTAGGAAGCAATCTCTGAGCTTTCTTTTTCTGGGCTTAATTTACGTTATCTATTGATTTGCAGGTTCTAGCATATCAGCTACTTTATTACATGAATTCTTTTCCATTTTTTTTTTTGTTTGTTTGTTTGTTTTTTTTTTTTTTGAGACAGAGTCTCACTCTCTTGCTTGGGGCGAGTGCTGTGGCGTCAGCCTAGCTCACAGCAACCTCAAACTCCTGGGCTCAGGCAATCCTACTGTCTCAGCCTCCCGAGTAGCTGGGACTACAGGCATGCGCCACCATGCCCGGCTAATTTCTTCTATATATATTTTTAGCTGTC
>CAUYSK010063754.1:0-18627 GCA_963575035.1 Avahi laniger | reverse complement strand
CTAGCAATGACCCACTGAAAAAGAAATCAGGAAAACAATCCTGATGTGGAAACAACCCAAGTGTCCATCAATACATGAGTGGATTAATAAAATGTGGTATATGTATACCATGGAGTACTATTCAGCTTTAAGAAACAATGGTGATATAGTACCTCTTGTATTCTCCTGGATAGAGCTGGAACGCATTCTACTAAGTGAAGTATCCCAAGAATGGAAAAACAAGCACTAAATATACTCACCA
The DNA here is from genome assembly GCA_963575035.1 of Avahi laniger. Lineage (NCBI taxonomy): Eukaryota > Metazoa > Chordata > Mammalia > Primates > Indriidae > Avahi > Avahi laniger. The sequence continues at coordinate 18,386 of CAUYSK010063754.1, read as the reverse complement.
TCAAATTGGTATTAACTGATCAACACATAAATACACATATAAGAACAACATTTGTTGGATGTCGGGCGGGGAGCAGGGGACGGGTATATGCATACACCCGGGGGATGGACATGCTTGAAGCTCAGACTTGAGGGAGGGAAGGCAAGGGCAACATACGTAACCTAAACATCCATACCCCCATAATATGCTGAAATAAAAAAAAGCAAACAATCCCATTTAAATAGCATTAGAAAGAATAAAATATTAAGAATAAACTTAACCAAGGAGTTGAAAGACATGTACACTGAAAAGTATAAACACTGATGAAGGAAAGCAGACGCAAGTAAATGGAAAGACATCTCATGTTTGTGGACTGGAAAACATCACATTGTTAAAATGTCCATACTATCCAAAGCAATCTAGAGAGTCAATGCAAACTTTTATCAACATCCCAATGACATTTTTTACAAAATAGAAAAAAATCCCAAATTCATATGAAACCTCAAAAGACCCTGAATAGGCAAAGCAACTTGGAACAAAAAGAACAAAGCTGTAGGCATTACACTTCCTGATCTCAAGATATGTTACATAGTTATAGTAATTAAAACAGTATGGTATTGCATAAAAACAGGTATATAGAGCAATGGAGCAGAATGGAGAGCCCAGACATAAATTCATACATATACAGTTAACTGATCTTTGACAAGAGTGCCAAAGATACATAGTGGAGGAAAGGATAGTTTCTTCAATAAATGGTGTTGGGAAAGCTAGGTGTTCATGTGCAAAAGAATGAATTGGATCCTTCTATTATACCATAAACAAAAAACCAACTCAAAATGGATTAAAGACTTAAGTATAAGACCCGAAGCTGTAAGACTCCCATAAGAAAACATAAAGGAAATGCTTCCTAACATTGATCTTGGCAATAATATCTTGGAAATGACATGAAAATCACAGGCAACAAAAGCAAAAATAGATGAGTGAAATTGCATCAAACTAAAATACTTCTGCATAGCAAAGAAAATAACCAACAAAATGAAAGAACAACTTATGGGATGGCAGGAAATATTAGAAAACCATATATCTGATAAAGGGTTAATATCTAAAATATATAGGAAACTCCCACAACTAAATAGCAAAAAACCAAATAACCCAATTTAAAAATGGGCAAAGGAACTGAATAGATATTTCTCCAAAGAAGACATATAAATTTCTAACAGGTATGTGCAAAAAGGGGCCCAAGATCACTAATCATCAGGGAAGTTGAAACCAAAGCCATGATATCATCTCACACCTATTAGGATGGCTGTTATCAAAAGAACAAAAGATAACAGATGTTGGTGAGGATTTGGAGAAAAGGGAACCCCTGTACACTGTTGATGGGGATGTAAATTGATGCAGCCCCTAAGAAAAACAATATGGATCTTCCTCAAAAAATTAAAAATAGAACTATCATATGATCCAGCAATCCCATGTCTGGGAAATCAGGATTTTGAAGAGATAGCTGCACTTCCATGTTTATTGCAGCATTATTTACAATAGCCAAGAAGTGGAAGCAATCTGAATGTTTATCAATGGATGAATGGATGAAAAAAATGTGATACATAGATAAAATGGAATACTATATAACCTTAAAAAATAAGAAAATGTTGCCATTTGCAACAACATGGATGCACCTGGAGGACATTATGCTAAATGAAATAAATGCAATAAGGCTAACACAGAAGGACAAATACTATATGACACCACTTTTATGATGAGTCTAAACAGTCAAACTCATAGAAACAGGGTGGAACGGTGGTTGCCAGGGGCTGGGGAGAGGGGAAAAATGGGGAGATAGTAGTTAAAGGGTACGAAATGGCTGGACACAGTGGTTCATGCCCATAATCCCAGCACTTTTGGAGGCCAAGGTGGGAGGATTGCCTGAGGTCAGGAATTTGAGACCAGCCTGGGTAACATAGTGAAACCCCATCTCCACAAAAAATAAAAATATAAAAAATTAACCAGGAGTGGTGGCCCTGCCTATAGTCCTAGCTACTTGGGAGGCTGAGGCAGTCGGATCACTTGAGCCCAGGAGCTTGAGGCTTCAGTAAGCTATGATTGCACCACTGCACCCCAGCTTGGGTGACAGAGTGAGACCCCATCTCTATGGAATGAAACAAAACAAAACAAAATAACAAAGTGTACAAAGTTTCAGTTATATGAGTAAGTTCTAGAGATCTATACAGCATAGTGCATTTAGTTAACAATACTGCATTGTATACTTAAAAATTTGCTGAGAGGGTAAGTCTTACATTAAGTGTTCTTTCATACAAAAAAATAATAAATACAGAGGATAGGAGAAAACCTTTGTAGGTGATGGATAGGTTTATAACATAGATTGTGGTAATAGTTTCACAGGTGTATACTTATCTCCAAACTCATCAAGTTGTATATATTAAATGTGTACAACTTTTTGCATGTCAAACTTATATTGATAAAATAGTTTTAAAAAAAGGAGTAAGTAGAGTAATAGTGGCAGTTTGAGTCAATAGCTGTGTGTGTGTGTATGTGTGTGTGTGTGTGTGTTATGTGTGTGGGGGGATATGTTTAGAAAGGTTTTTATGAAACAAAATGAAAACTGTGTTGTAATTAATTCAGTGAATAAGTAGATGAGCATGGGTTTTTAGGTCTAATTTTTTAATTGCTTTTTCAAAATTAACTTATTTTTATTTCTGGCTAAGTTTTCCAGTATATTCTAAAAGAAGGAGTCTACCTAAATGTGAGACTTTGCAGCTTCACTCTCTGCCAGGAGATCTGTTTTTCTTCATGGAATTATATGGAGGTTTTTATTTTGTTTTCATTTTTTAACATCCTGATTAAAGTATTAGAAAGCCTTTTTCTAGATTTGAGTCCCTAACACCACCTTCCAGGAAGCTGCACACTTGGGGGGCATTGATTTGTGTTCATTGAATGAATAATAACTTAGTAGCAGAATTGCTTTTCTTTCTATAACTGTGTCAACTATTCTTCACATTACCATGTCTGCTGTCTCTTAGTACAGTTCTCAGAGTAAGCAGAGAACTTGACATGATGGATCATGATGAATAAGATATATGTTATGGAAATGACTAGGTTGATTTTGTGAATATTGAAAATATGGCTCATGGTTTCAGAGTGGAGATAAATTGTTCAGCTGTCACACTACTCTCCTGTTTCCCCCTTTGTATTTAGTTGTCAGTCACTGGATCACCATTTTATTTGGACTTACTATGTGCCAGATATAGTTAGGAATTCAAAAAAAACCTGATCCTTGTTTTCTTGAAGCTCCAAGTGATAAGTGGTGTATGTATATACACACACACACACTCATACACACACGCTGATAAGTAGGATATGTATACACACACACGTGCACATACATATGTATGCATATATTAATGGAGGCATTATAAACGAATACTGTAGTAGTATAAAGGGAGGCACAGCCCAATGCCTGGTGGGGGCTGGGGAGGTGGTCTGTCATGAAGGGGGTTGTTTTGGAGTTAACAGGAGTTTTCCAGGCAGAGAAGTGGGTCGGCCGACGTCTCTGGCGAAAAAGACCATGACAAGTGAGACGATGAAATATTTTGGGAATGATATGAATTTTGTTATGCTTGGAAGAGGCGGGGCAAGGGACGAGCTTGGTAAAGTAAGTGTGGAGCCAGACTGTGAAATGCACGCAGTGATAACGGAGACACTGGAAGGCTTTAGTTAGGGTGTGATATGATTGGAGTTTTATAAAAATAATCTGGGTGACAGCATGAAAGGGGGGAATTGACGGGGGAGGACGGTGAGTAATGCGTTGTCCATTCTGTCTTCCAGCTTTCTCCTGTGCCTCTGGAGAGTATCTAGAAATGAAGAACCAGGTATGCAGTAAGTGTGGTGAAGGCACCTACTCCTTGGGCAGTGGCATCAAATTCGACGAATGGGATGAATTGCCAGCAGGATTTTCCAACATTGCAACGTTCATGGACACTGTGGTGGGCCCTTCAGACAGCAGGCCAGACGGCTGTAACAAGTAAGAATCCAGAGCAGCCTTTGGCTCTTGACTGAATACTTGAGAAGAATCTAGCTGCTCTTTTCCAGAAAGAAGATGAGGATAATCTTGGTACCAGCTGGGATCATAGATAAGCTAATTGCAGACAGTCATTTTTGGACAATCATGATGAATAATGTAGCTGAGTTTTCATAGGTTAAAATCATTCCTCTACAGTAGATACTGTATGCAAAAGTGCAGTAAAGCTATTAGATAAATAAATTAATTTTCTCATAATATATTTATAACTAAACTAAGTCAGTGATGTTTCTAACCTTTTTCTAATTTTTAATGGATAACTTCAGATTTTTTTTTCTTTTTCCCTTTGAAAGGAAAAACACATAACCTTCATTTAAACACTTGATTGTCTCCTATAAGAGAGAGGAGGTTAAATACCTAAGGTAGAAAGTGCCTTTGCTTCATTCCTACCTCTTTTATAGGGGATTATTAGCTTTGCCTCTGACAATGCTGGAGGAATGTTAAATTGTTTTGAAAAAACAAAACAAAACAAATGTTTATCTTTGGCTATACCCCTCCATGTTCTCATGTTTTGATTATGTCACATTGCCTTTCACGTGGACATAGGAGAATTAAACTGTAGGCCTTTGGCTACCTTCTGACAAGAATGGTCTCTTAGGACCCCAAAATTTTTACCGTGAGCTACAGATCCTGGGGAGTTATTTAGCTGTGCTAAAAGTTGTGTTTCCTCCTTCTCTCTTTCCTTTATATCTTTACTCTTTCTCTCCTTCACTCTTGCTGTCTAACTCTCTCTGCCAAATAACATCAGTTTCTGTATTTTACTCTTCTCATAACAGGATTATTCCTCTAAATGTGTGTGTTTTAATAAAAGTTCCTTAGAAGAAAGCACTAGTAGGATGTTATGGGACCTCAGATCTTTGTTTTGGTGGGCAGGAGATATTTACATGGCTTCTTTTTTTTTTTAACCTGGTGTAGCTATTCATCAAAGAAATTGAATGATAAACAGGAATTTTTCAATGTGGTGTCTTCTAGTGTAACTTTCTCAATGTAAATTTCAGTCTGATATTACTGTATCTATTTTCCTTCCTTCCCTCCTTCCTTTTTTCCACCCATCTGATTTTGTAATCTCTTTACTTCTTTTTAATTGATTGGGTCATACAGGAGGTACATGTTGAAATTTATTAAAAAATTGTTAGTTTTCCCAAATGGTTGTATTATAAATCCCACCAACAGTGTATTTGAGTTCTCATTATTCCACGTTTAACAACATTTGTATTGTGAGGATCTTGTTTTGTTTTAACCATTTGAGTGTGTGTGTCAGTGCATGAATCTCCTTGTGGTTTTTGCATTTCCCTGCTGTATAATACTGTTGAACGTGTTTCGTGTGTTCATTATCCATGTGTTCATTTTCTTTTGTGAAATGTCAAAGTGTTCTACTCGTATTCTACTTTTTTTTTTGATCATTTGATTATCAAGCTGAAGGAGTTCTTTGTATATTCTAGACATGAGTTCTTATATGTATATATTTGTATAATTTATATGAAGTCTGTCTGGAAAGTATCCAGCCATTGTTAATATAACGAGAATGGTTTGTGCAACATCAGTGTAACCTGGCGGTCAGGGAGAGTGGACTGTAATGCGCATGTGTGAACAATGATGCCTTCACTGAGGAAGTCACTGGGGCGCTAGACACTGTTGAGTGAGCGTGTGTATGGTGTGGCTGTCACATTCAAGATGACTGAGCAGGTAGAGCAATGCATCTGCATCACATTTTGCATTAAGCTGGAACATTCCTCTGTGGAAACTATTTGGATGATTCAGAAAGCTTTCAGGGACAATGCAATGAGTACAGCGCAATTAACACTTCTTCAAAGCACAAATGCTTCAAAGACGGTCGAGAAGGCCGGGCGCGGTGGCTCATGCCTGTAATCCTAGCACTCTGGGAGGCCAAGGCGGGCGGATTGTTTGAGCTCAGGAGTTTGAAACCAGCCTGAGCAAGAGTGAGACCCCGTCGCTACTAAAAATAGAAAGAAATTAATCAGACAACTAAAAATATATAGAAAAAATTAGCTGGGCACGGTGGCGCATGCCTGTAGTCCCAGCTACTCGGGAGGCTGAGGCAGGAGGATCGCTTGAGCCCAGGAATTTGAGGTTGCTGTGAGCTAGGATGACGCCACGGCACTCTAGCCCGGGCAACACAGTGAGACACTGTCTCAAAAAAAAAAAAAAAAAATGGTCGAGAATCTGTTGAGAGTGATCTATGTTCTGGGAGGCCTGAAACAAGTGGAACATCTGAGAATATTGAACATGTACAGTTTAAGAGAGATGCTGGGAGAACTGCATGAGGTCCCAAGGTGCCTACTTCGAAGTGGACTGAGTTGTCATTGTCCTATGTACAATGTTTCTTATGTCTTCTTCAATAAATGTCTCTATTTTTCATAGTACATGGCTGGATACTTTCCAGACAGACCTTGTACATATTATACACACATATGTATATACATTTTTGTATGTATGTGTAATATTTCTTCCCAGTTTGTGGCCTTTGCCTTTTTGTTTTCTTAATGATGTTCTTTGATAAGTGTAAGTACAATTTATATCATTTTTTTCTTCTGTTGTGATTAGTGCTTTATGTATCTTAGGATATCTTTTCTAACCCTAGGTTGTGAAGACTAGCAATTACAGTATGTATTCTTATCATAGTGTAGTTAGAATTATTGTACTTTTACATAATTTTAAATTTTACAACAGTATAGTTACATTTACAGTTTACACCCTCATCTTTTTACTTTTGCCACATATTTAAAAACATGTTATAAACATTATAATAAAATGTTATGTTTTAAATAATCAGTTGCTTTTTAAACAAACTTACAAAGACATAGGAATTCAAAGGCCAAGTCCATTATTGAGAAGAGGTTCATTTCTTGTGCCACATGACTTCCTAAATAAGAGGTAAAAAAATATAGCTTTAAATGTTAATCTACATGTTTACCATTATTGGTGCTCTTTCTTCCTTTCTGTAGATCTGTCACGTGTATGTGTTTATAAATAAAACTTCAAATGTTATTTGAAAGAATAATTCTACCTAAGGCTACTAAAATTAGTTGTGATCTATTTGGTGATTAATTTTTTTGGTGAAAAATAACAGTTTTATAGCAAATTGATCACATAAACTTATAAGTTTTAGGAAGTCATGTGCTGTTGTTACCAAACAAAGAACAAGGACAAGTGGTATGAGGAAAAGGAAAGAGAAGTTTGTTAATTTGCTGGCATGTGAGGAGGATGACAGACTCTCATCTTAAAGAATCATCGCCCTGCTTTTAAGCAGAAATACAAAGCTTTTAAAGGGAGTTTTTAGCTTTGGGCTATTGCAGTTTAACTGTGGTTGATAGTCCTGGTTGGCCTTATATCCAGTGAAGATGACCTCATGCCCTCTGTCTGGACAATTCTGTTGAGCCATCTCCTGTGGTTTAAAACAAAGAATAAGGAACACTCCTCTGCCCTTCTGATTACTGGCAGGGGCCAGAATGCAGGTTTTAATTCCCAGAAAGAGTGGGGGAAGTTTTAAAGAGACAACTTATGATACATTTTGCCCTTTTTCAGGCCCTTACTTTTGTTATATCTATGAAATGAAACTCTTCTCAATTGGCCTCTGAATTCCAGAAAAGCTTCTTATGTTTTCTGCTGTACTTTGCTGATGGAACTGCTTTTGAATCTGGGTTGCATAGTTTTATGAGCAGAAGTGGTTTCTGAACACTATCTTAAAATGCATCCTGGTTTTGTTTCCACAGCTCTTCTTGGATCCCTCGTGGAAACTACATAGAATCTAATCGCGATGACTGCACTGTGTCTTTGATCTATGCTGTGCATCTTAAGAAGTCAGGTTATGTCTTCTTTGAGTACCAGTATGTCGACAACAACATCTTCTTTGAGTTCTTTGTAAGGCCTTTTATTTTCTGGAATTTACTTTTTAAGGGACATTCACGTAAATTTCCCTTAATCAGTTGTTCCCATTCTATTTTATGCCTCCTCAGTTTTTGTGTTAACTGAACCTTTTGAGGGTAAACTTTAATTTTTTCTATGATATTTTATTTTCTGGTTAATATTGTTTACCTCTGAGATCTCACTTTGTGGAATAACATTGGACATACTTACTTTTGATTATGATCATTAGATGATCATTTGATTTAGACTTTTTGTGTGATAAATATTTTCTCCAAAATTCATTTTAACTTTATATTTTTGTAGATACAGATGATATTTTGTTAAAAATATGTTTTTACCAATTTTGGTTTTAACTTAAAAGTTTTTTCTTCTCTTTGAAATTTCAAATGTTTTTTATTAAGTAGAATTATTTAAGTGTATTCATGGGCAATTATTTCAGAATTACAAATGGCTGTATGTTTATGATTCTGTGAATTTTTTATAGTCTAAAGGAATCAATGGATGGGTTAGTTGATGTCTCTGGTGAAAGATTAAATAGCATTACAGAATATAGGATAACAGTCTAACAGAATAGGCTGTTAACCATTAAAGTTATTTAATGATATTTACAGATTAGATATGTATCTAATCAAGCAAATACTTATTGTGACAGTGACCTAAGTGCTTGAGAAAATGTTTTCAGATTGTCTTCCACCAAACAAAGTGTGTGTAGTGTAAATAAATGGGAAACTATCTTGAAAAATTCTTGTCTAGATTTCAGGGACAAATATCCTAAAAATTCTAAAACAAATTTATATTGCTCTTGGTAATGGGCAAAAGTTTGGTAGCAAGAGATATTTTTCATGAAAATATGAGCCTTAGAATTGAAGCCAAAAGATTCTGGCCATAGTTCCAACCCTGTAAGTGTTAGCTGTGTGTTATTGAGCAATTAAGTGAACTTTCTGGCCCTCAGCATTTCCTTCTATAAAGTCGATTGTTTGACAGTGTCTTTTAAAGAGCCTCTAATATCCTTTGATGAGTTTAAGATTTTAAGAAACATTCAAACAGATTTACTTTTAAACTATGTTTTATTTGCTAAACACTTCTCAGAGTGAATTTCACTGGACTTTTGGCAATATTAATAAAACTAAAATAGAGTTAAGAAATAAGGCAGTTATCTACTTGTTAGAATAAGCATTTAGTATTGCCCAATAAGTCATTTGAGAGCTATCAATAAGGGTATTTGGATGGCAGAAGAATCTTAAGGGTCCTTATCTTAAGGCATAAAGTTTCATCACTTCCTTGCAATGATGCCTTTGTTCTGGCTATAGCCTGGAAAGGATAGCAAATTCACGTTCCTCCTTTTTTCTTTTTGTTTTTTTTTTTGTTTTGTTTTGTTTTTTTTTGAGACAGAGTCTCACTGTGTCGCCCAGGCTAGAGTGCTGTGACGTCAGCCTAGTTCACAGCAACCTCACACTCCTGGGCTCAAGCGATCCTTCTGCCTCAGCCTCCCGAGTAGCTGGGACTACAGGCATGCGCCACCATGTCTGGCTAGTTTTTTCTGTATATTTTTAGTTCTCCAATTAATTTCTTTCTATTTTTAGTAGAGACGGGGTCTCGCTCTTGCTCAGGCTGGTCTCGAACTCCTGAGCTCAAACAATCCGCCCGCCTCGGCCTCCCAGAGAGCTAGGATTACAGGCGTGAGCCACTGCGCCTGGCCCACGTTCCTCCTTTTATTGATGCTTCTGCTTAGTAGGTTGCAGTTTAGTTATTCTGAGGCTCAACACTTCATGGTCATCATGCTAATAGTTAATGGAAAGGAAATGTCTGACAACTGAAAGATGCTGTTGCACTCTGAGAGTTATGCATATGGGCATTACATATTTTAAAGCAATAAAGTAGTTAATTTTGAATCTATGTGAAACTTTCATTGAGCCCTCTTTTTAAATGTTAAAACTGAAGCCCAGAGAGAATAAGTGATTGGACCAAAGTTATATCTTTACTAGTTACTTTTAGAATGAGTGACAGAACTCAGGTCCCCAGGAAGCCAGTAGAATGTCATGGCAACACATGATGTCTGTTTTCAGCTATAAGAAAAGCTTTCAGTTTATCCTCACGTTGACCATTAAAGGCATATTCAAGGTCTTTATCTACTTTTAAATAGCTTAACACTTGCATGAAAATAGTCATTATGCTTGCAATATAAATATGACTCTTAAATTCAAGGAAAGTGAGCATTAAATATTTTCAGTAGCTGATATTCTTTGGTATATGCATGATGAAAGGATCTATCTTCTAGTTAATATTGTCTTTAGAAAGTGGCTCTTATGAAGAATATTTTATTGTTTGTAACTTGGTAAGAAAGATGAGCGAAGCAGAAAAATGATTTAGAGCTGAAAGAAGAAGCCATTTCTTTCAGTGGAAATACAGACGATGAGGTCTCATTTTAACCCTACTCTGTCACTGACTATTTTGCAATATTGGAAAGATAGCTGAAGGTTTTAATGTCTCTGTACTCTTTGTAGACCAGGAAAAGTAGTGTCTCAGCCCCTAGGCATTTTGAAAGAATTGCTTGGAAAGCACAAGGTGTTTGGTGCTAAAGATATTATTTGTAGTCATTTGAATTGGCAAATGATTAATATTTACACTCAAATAAAAATTTGGGTTGACATAGCCACCACTTACATACAGATTTGGATTAAGTCCTGGGAAATTGAAAACAAAGCAGACTATTTATTTTTAATTTAAAGTTTTACTGATGTAAATATTATAAAAAATCAACTTTGTTTTTATACGATTGGGCCTACGTGGTGAATGCAATCACTTAAAATATTTTGGTAAGTTCGGTAGATGTTTTGTAATGACTTTGTTTCCTTCCTGTGCATTGTCAGTGTTAACTATTCTCCGTCCCCACCCCACCCCTGCCCCCCTTAATGGGTTAGCCTTTTTGTTACAATAGTGGATATGGTTTACTCGGAACCACTCACTCATATGCAGTTGTCACTTAGGCTCCAGAGATCTCGATGTGTTTACTTGGAAATTGTTCATGCCATTGTTTAGCGCATCTTGAAAGATACACTCACAGTCTGTGTCGGGTACAGAATTTAACTAAAACCATTATTCAAGAAGCTTTACTAGGGTCCTTGTATTTAATCCACAGATTCAAAATGATCAGTGTCAGGAGATGGACACCACCACTGACAAGTGGGTGAAACTCACAGACAATGGAGAATGGGGCTCTCATTCTGTAAGTCTCTTTTTGTTTTTCCTTCTCCTTTCCCAACAACCTCATTCTTCTCTTTCCTTTTTCCAACTTTTTCTAAAAGTTTAAGAAAAGAAAAGATTAAAATTGTCTATTAATTTAGATGATTTCCAGTTAGGGAAAAGTTTCATAAACTAGGATTCTAATTTTCAGGGTTTTTTTCCCCTGCCTTTTTCTTTCTCCTTGGTTTCCTTTCCTTTCCCTTTCCCATCATGCTCCAACTTTCCTCTGTTTCAAATGGGCATTGTCAAGAAAGAAGGCTATTTGAAACTAACACACAAAGCATTTGAGTATGTAAGTTTCCAAATGTTCCTGTCCCATGTGATAGGATGAGTAGCTTTTGTCATTGGAAGGATTCTTAAATTCCTTTTATCTGAAATTCTGTGCAGTATCTCCAACAAGTGATTTTCAAGCTTGTTTTGTTGGGTACTGTGCTGTCTCCTTTGTGGGACAGTTCTGAGTAGCACAAAATTTATCTATGTCCGGAGCCTCAACCTGCTTCCTACATATTTGCCACACATTGGTCAAAATTCTACCTTGTCTTGTAAAGTTAACTGCGTACTTCTCCATAAGACATCTCTTTAAATGCTTAAAGGCAATTATCAGGTAACATGATTCAGTGAATCTGTTCCTATTTGAGGTTCTGTCTCTTTGGAGTGAGACGTGGGTTTAAAATCTAGTTCTGGCTTATAGTCATGTTTCTACAGGTGATTTGGGAACAATCTTGCAGGATTAAATTAGGTGATGTATAGGAAGGGCCTAGTGCAATGCCTGCAATGTAGATTGAGCTCTGTATCAGTAAGTGTCCATCTATCCTTGCCTTTGTGGTTATAGTAGGTGCCTCATCCTTGGGTCATTTATACAAGTACCCTTTCAGAGTATTTTTTTAAATCTGTATGCCTGAAAGTAATATTAATACCACTGAAGTTCCATTTACCTAAATATGCAGTCAACTGGGCTTTGAAAGTAACCCTTGACAACAGATATACTTTCTTCACTTATAAAGTCTTAATACAAGGGGAAAGTGCTTAATGCACTACTTTCCTTTAATATACTGTTTCTCTGAATCTCTGGCAGAGTGAAATAATTGGGTAGATTTTAATTTTATGCTGTTTGACTTTGACCAGCCAGAGACTGCTTAAAAGAATAAAGAGGCAAATGAGAAAGCAAGGAACCCTTAAAATTAGTTCACTTACCTGCATCAGCAAGAAATTTATCAGAAAATTAGTTGGATTTTATAATTAGAAAAATGTTCCAGGTGCAAATACTAGACATAATATCATTAAAGTTCTAAAGTCAGAGAGTTAAATCAGGTTATCCTGTAAGAATAGTCCTGTTTTTTCTTGTTGCTGTTGCACTGTTGTTTATTATAATAAATAATTTTCAGAAGAAGCAAAATCATTCTGTTGCCTTTTTATTTTTAGAGCTCGAAGATCTACCTATGAATAGTGCAACCCATAAATATACAAGAGGGCTGATGCACTTTTACCCTCTAAAATGAATTCCTTTTAAATGTGACCCAAGACTTCATGCAAATGGTTTAAAAATAATTTTATCTTTTTATTCAAACTTGAAGATTTCTTCTCCTTCTTTATTGCTGTATTTTGTGGATTGGCAAACTTTTTTTTTTTTTTTTTAGAAAACGTCAACTTCTGCAGAGCTTAGGTCTGAATTAACAGTTGACTTGCATTTTTGGGTTTTGGCCAGGTGTGGTGGCTCACACCTGAAATCCTAGCACTTTGGGAGGCCAAGGTGGGAAGATCACTTAAGACCAGGAGTTTGAGACCAGTGTGAGCAACATAGTGAGACCCTGTTACTACAAAAAATAGAAAAATTAGCCTGATGTGGTGGTGCATGCCTGTAGTCCCAGCAACTCAGGAGGCTGAGGCAGGAAGATCACTTGAACCCAGGAGTTTGAGGTTGCAGTGAGCTATGATGATGCCACTGCACTCTAGCCTGGGTAACAGAATGAGACCCTCTCCTCCCCACCAAAAATTGTAGGTTTTAAATTAATGGTGTTTCATTATAATGCACTGAAAAAGTGTGTAAGGAAATAGCTTTTAGGTGTGGGAAATAGCATTGTTTATCTCACCTGAATGTCTCATGTTTCTCTTTACAGGTAATGCTGAAATCAGGCACAAACATCCTATACTGGAGAACTACAGGCATCCTTATGGGTTCTAAGGCAGTCAAGCCTGTGCTGGTAAAAAATATCACAATCGAAGGTATTTCACAGCAATCTGTTTCAGTAGTCATCTGTCACATCTTATAGTTAGTTAAAACATTTGTTAGAGATTGGTTTGGCTGTCTTAAGTCCAAATTTCTGTTTATAGGACAGAAATTAGTATGTTAGGCATCATACATGTCTAGAGACCCTGGTTTTATTCCCAGAAAGTTAACTGTTATTTTATTTTTTTTCTTGTACCCTTAAACTGAATTCTTTGATCAGTGTGAAAAAGTAAAAATGATGATAATTTTAGGTGTCTTTAAATAAAATAAAAATTTCTTTGTTAATGAGAGCCTATTATTTATTTGAGAAATGTCTGTTTTGCCAAACACTTGAGTTTGCCCAGGGAATTTATAATCTGATCACTGCTATATCCTTAAAAATAACAGTGAGTCTCTTACCCTATTTCCTGAACCTCTTATGCCTGTCTCAACCAACTGGGTAATTCCTGGCCCAGGAGAGCAACCGATAAACCCTGGCATGGTTCATTCTCAATTAGGGGTATTTTTAATTAAAGCAGTGATTGTCCTTTATTAAAGTTTGACTTACATTCTAATATATTCTAAGTGGGCTTGTTCCTGTGAACATTGTGTTAACTCATTAGTCATAGGGACATCTGCTGGCAAGGGCTGGAATTACAAGCCTGTAGGCAAGTCAAGCCATTTCTAAGGTCTGTTAGTTCTTAGCTGTGACTGGAGCAGTGGAGAAAAAAGGGAGCAGGTTATCACAAGAATCAGAGAATAGTAGGCCTGCAGAATTGGAGGGGACCTTAGGGTTTATGTCATGAATTAGTGGAGTGGTCTTTTGATAATTCAGTTTATGCATTTATTATATCTCTATCAAATCTCAGTCTCATGTTTAAGTGTTTGCCATACTTGCTGTGTTTAGTCCAGTATCTATCCCCGTTCTTTGCACACAGCAAATGCTTTCTTAGTGCTGAATTAACGAGATAAAGGATTTGGGCTGAGCTTACGTCTCATATTTCTCTCTCACTTCTGAGTAGAAGCAGCAAGAGGAGCTGATTTGCTTATTGGTGCTTGGTCCTCCCTCCCATGCTGTGTTTTTCGTTACCACACAGGGGTGGCATACACATCAGAATGCTTTCCGTGCAAGCCAGGCACATTCAGCGACAAACCTGGTTCGTTCTCCTGTCAAGTATGTCCTAGAAACACCTATTCTGAGAAAGGAGCCAAAGAATGCATAAGGTGTAAAGAAGACTCACAATTTTCAGGTAGAACTAGTTTGCATTCTTTGTTTTTTCTTTCTAAATTTACGTTGGTCGAGTGTACATTCAGAAACCAGAAGTCCCACACAGAGTGTGATGGCAGTGGTGGGCCAGATGCCAAAGCACTGAGGTGAATTGATATTGAGTGGATAAGATGTGAAATCTTACTATCCCTTTCTGCATGACTTTCCCTTTGTCTATGATATTTTTGGATACCGTACCCCACAGGTAACTTCTGTGGATGTGTCGACACTTATCTAAAAAAATTTATGCTTTTAGATGATTTATTGGCATAGAGATACATTTAGAAACTTTTAATTTGTTCCAAATTTCCAATGTATAGCGATGAATGGAAGAAATCTAATGTTTTCTAGGAAAAACTATGATATGCTCCATGTATATCATGGAAACATTTATTATTGCTTTAGGGAAAATAAAAATGTAGGCATTTATCTTCTTTGGGCCTACCTGGTTCTACTTAAATTGCTCTGGTAAGGTTATTTTTACATTTAAGTTTGCTTTTTATTGGTTTTGATTTTTGCCTTTTCTTAGAGTCATAAAGGAATTGATCCATTTCTGAAATGCTTTTTATGTTGCAGAGGAAGGATCCAGCGAATGTATAGAGCGCCCTCCCTGTACCACAAAAGACTATTTCCAGATCCATACTCCATGTGATGAAGAAGGAAAGGTATCAGCAGTGTTCAGTCAACTCCATTCCCTATTTACCCAATCCTCTTCCTGATGTGAGCAGATTCTAATTTGTTCATGAGAGAGATTTATGACATGTGTATATAAGTGTACAAAGGAAATTTAAGAGTTTAGGTTCTGAATCCCTCCTTCCTGTCTTAGAATTTCTCATCTACTACTTACTTCTGGAACACATTATTTGATGTCTCTAAGCCTCAGTTTTTCATCTATAAAATGGGGATGATGTTATTAATAGTACCTACTTTATAAGGCTGCCATGAGAATACAGGAGCTATTCAATGTAAAGTACCTAGCACATAGCTCAATGAATTACTGGTGTTTTTTAAAAATGATTTTTATTTCAACATATTAGGGGGTACAAACCTTCTTTTTACGTGGATGAATTGTATAATGCTGAAGTCAGGGCTTTTAGTGTGCCCGTCTCTAGCATAGTGTTCGTTATATCTGATAAAAAGTTTTTATCCTTCATCCCCTTCCCACCCTTCTTAGTTTCCAGTGTCCTTTACATCATTTTATGACCATGTGTACACATTTTTTAGCTCCCACTTATTAGTAAGAACATGTGGTGTTTGTTTTTCCATTCCTGAGATAATGTTCTCCACTTCCATCCAAGTTGTTGCAAATGACATTATTTCATTCCTTTTTATGGCTGAGTAGTACTCCATGGTGTGTGTGTATATATATATATATATATATATATATATATATATATATATATACACCACATTTTATTTACTCATCAATTGATGGGCACTTAGGTTGATTCCATGTCTTTGCAATTGTGAATTGTGCTTTCTGCTATTTTTATCAGAAGTAATTACATCAGGATGAGCACAGCCTTAAAATGTGTGCTGTGACTCACAGGATAGAAATATCTTCTAAATTCTCTCTAATTATTTGGTTACTCAGTAGGTTTTGTCAGTAAGAGCCATGCAGCCATAGGCTATTCAGTTGTGGCAGATTACCGTGTAATTGCGTTTAGAAAACACAAAGTAATTACCATGTAAACAACACTTAGCTAGAGGAAAAACACACACATAAACTCTGCAGTTGACCCACCATTCTCTTAATTAAAGAATTAGCCTCTACCAGCGTATGTTAGTGAGGGGAAAGTGAGATTAAACTGGCTGCTATGCAGCACTCCTTATATGTTTGTATTTTCTTGACTTAGTTTGGAAAATACATATAGATGTCAGTAATTTTCTTAATTTTACATCCTTAGTTTCTAATCTACATTTTTATACTTGTATTATTATTAATCTTACCCTTAGGTCCTTAAGTTTTTTTTTTTTTTTTAAGGAATATTCTTTTGAATGCTTAAGACCAAGTACATTCTAGTTTAAGTTGGTGGGAAATTTCAATGATAAGAAGTACAGCTATTACTTTAATAAGAACAGTAACTCAAACTAACAGCTGTTAACTGACAAGGAGTTGTAAAGTCAGGTCTCAATGACTCTGTAATAATGGCCAAGTAAGCGCTATTTCTGTTTAGTATATGTAGAGAGGTGTCACTAAAGCGAATTAAAAAGTAATTTGGATAATGTTTGTTTAGGTAAACTTATCTTAGCTAAACTTGTCTTATTAATAAGTAAGGCAAAAGCAAATTTAGTTTATTCTATGTAATAATCGTTAATTCAGCATTACTGAAGCTTCTGTAAATAAGATCTAATATACAATAGGATCATGTCTTGGCTATAATGAAAATATACAAAAACTATATTTTTATTATGTCAATGAATAGTTTATTACATCAATGAGTATAATGTCAATAAATAGTATGACAAAATCTAGTTGACGTTAGTCTATGGAAGTAAGACCATATGTTAAATGTATAAACTCAGAATATACACATTTGGATATATGGTGCACCCGCAAGCATGCTGTGTACACACAGATGCACAAATTATGTTTTTCTTTTGATTCTGGGTGAACTCTGAGCATAGTTTTGGTATACAAGAAAACAATGTACTAGCACCCCATAAACTCAGTGATTTTTTTAAAAAAGGGAGTTAAGCCATTTCAAGATAAATGTTTCTAGCTACAGAAGAAAACAAAAAAGGTAAGTCTAAGGGGTGGAGTTTTACCCCAAATTGTTTTCAACTGCAATGGTTTGTATCCCTTTTTATGTTTTTTATTTTTTATAATAAATAAACCTGTCTTATCACTATTAGACTATAAACTCCTTCAGAGCAATTTATCTTATTAATACTTACATCTTCCACAGTGCTTTGCTCTATACATAGTAGATACTCAATAAGAATTTCCTAAATAACTATTTTAAGTATTCGAAGGGAAATTTTAGAAAAGAAGAAGTAGACTTTTTGTGTTATTCCATATGGTAAAATCAGGTGGATTTATGGAAGGTACATTCCAGTGGGATATACTGATGTTGTAACAAGCAGAGCTGCCGAATCCTGGAATGGACGTTTTGTCAAATAGGAAACTTTCTGCCAAGACTTGAAAAGTGCATGGGAGGGAGGATGTTTTAGAAAGGAACCTGTTAACTGACATGAGTATGTAATGACATGTGTATGTAAGTATACAAAGGAAATTTAAGAGTTTAGGTTCTGAAGCCCTCCTTCCTGTCTTAGAATTTCTCATCTACTACTTACTTCTGGAGCAAATTATTTGATGTCTAGGAGGAGGGATTAGACTATACAACTTCTCCATCTCCGAATCTAGGAAATTCATGGATCATAGAGAGTTTGCTAGTGTTTGGATATTAGTTTGTCTTATACTTCCTTTGCCTTTTAATGATCTTCAGTATTACAAATTATCCCAAAGGCTTAATGTCTAACATAGTACTTCTGAATTATAAAACAGGAGACAAGTGTAGGGGATATTAAAAACAGTACATAATGGGAGAAACAAGCTATGAAAACCTATGGGACACAGCAAAAGCATTCCTGAGAGGAAAACTAATAGCAATAAATGCCCATATCCAAAAAACAGAAAGATTAGAAATCGACTACCTAATCAATAGAATCAAGGGCTTGGAAAAGGAAGAGCTAACCAATCCAAA
>CAUYSK010063753.1:0-85058 GCA_963575035.1 Avahi laniger | reverse complement strand
GTCTTTGTCTGTTTTGGGTTGCCATAAAGTAATACCTGGGGATTTTATTAAGAAAAGGGGGCCGGGCGCGGTGGCTCACGCCTGTAATCCTAGCAGTCTGGGAGGCCGAGGCGGGTGGATCGCTCAAGGTCAGGAGTTTGAGACCAGCCTGAGCAAGAGCGAGACCCTGTCTCTACCAAAAAAAAAAAAATAGAAAGAAATGATCTGGACAACTAAAAATATATATATATATAGAAAAATTAGCTGGGCATGGTGGCGCATGCCTGTAGTCCCAGCTACTTGGGAGGCTGAGGCAGAAGGATTGCTTGAGCCCAGGAGTCTGAGGTTGCTGTGAGCTAGGCTGACACCACGGCACTCACTCTAGCCAGGGCAACAAAGTGAGACTCTGTCTCAAAAAAAAACAAAAACAAAAGCAAAAAACAAAAAAACAAAAAAAAAAAAAAAAGAGAAGGGGTTAGGGCTGGGTGTGGTGGCTCATTCTAGTAATCCCAGCACTTTGAGAGGCCGAGGTGAGAGGATCATTTGAGGCCAGGAGTTTGAAACTAGCCTGGGCAACATAGTGAGATTCCATCTCTACAAAAAATTTTTAAAAATTTTCCAGGCTTGGTGGCATACCTGTAGTCCCAACTACTTGGGAGGCTGAACTGGGAGATCTCTTGAGCCCAGGAGTTTGAGGCTACAGTGAGCTATGATCACACCACTGTACTCCAGTCTGGTGAGAGTGTGAACCTGTCTCTTAAAAAAAAAAAAAGGAAGAAAGAAAGAAAGAAAAGAGGTTGTTTGGCTCAAGGTTCTGCAGACTATACAAGAAGCATGGCACCAACATCTGCTTCTGAGGAGGACCCCAGGCTGCTTCCACTCACGGTGAAAGGGGAAGGGTAATCATTGTGGGCAGAGATCACGTGGTGAGAGAGGAAACAGCTGTGGGGCTTTTAAACAACCAACTCTTGCAGGACTAATAGAGTGTAAACTCACTCACCACCCCACCCCACTCCTGTCCCAGGGAGGGCATTAATTTTTTCATGAGGGATCTGCCCACATGACCAAAACACCTCCCATTAGACTGCACCTCCAACATTGGGATCACATTTCAACGTGAGGTTTGGGGGGACAAACATCCACACTATAGCAGATGGGCACGGTCAATTAATGCAGAAGACAAGAGTACTCTCCAACCCGTTATAAAACATGAGCCATAATATTATGTGAAGTACGATCTCATTTTGTAAAATGAGTTACATGTATTTGTCTATATTCATATTTGCACATTGTGTATACATATGTGTATGTACCAGTGCATAAAATCTCAAGGATATGCATCAAACTACTAATAGTGGTTATCCTGACACTTGAGGTTGGCAATCTCTAGTAAAGTGGAAAATATGTATATATGACAACTGAGCAATTCCACTTGCAATGATATACCCTGAACAAACTCCCATATGAATCCCAGGAGACATGGTCCAATAATGTTCATAGCAGTGTTGCCTATAATGACAGCATGTTGGAAACAGTTCATGGTATATTCATGTGATGGAATACTCTACAGCACACATTATATAAATGAGCACATAGATGTGGATACCTTTCAAACAATGAATGGAAAATGTTGCCGGAGGACGTGCATCTCATGATAATTGAATGTAGATTTTTAACAGTCCCTCAAAGTATCTACATTGCTTATGGACACATACACACACATCATAAGGTTATTAGGATATAAACTGGAATGCGTACACCATATAACTGATAGGAGTTATTTTCAAGTTTGTTTTGTCAGTTGGGGCTGTGAGTTTTGAAATATGACAATGGGGATCGGTGACTCCCAAGTCAATACAGACTTTCAAAAACAAGAATCCTCCTTTGTCCCAGGGAAATGCCGAGAGGAAAGCCTGGGCCACAGCCTGGGCTGCTGTTGCTGCTGCCTCTGCTGGTGAAGATGAGTCTGCTCAAAGCTGCCTTTCCCAGAACCTTCCTTTCTCAGCCCATTCGTTTTCCAGCATTTCTTTTCAAATCTGAGAAATTAAACCTCAGAACTAAACTCTGATCTAGAGGGACCTAATCCTTAAATCAATAGCTTTATGACTTTTCTGGACTATGTCTTCACAGCAAGAAACACCTACATATAAATATTTATGTTAAAATGAAACAGAAGTTTCAGGGACCCATGTTTATTCTTAAATGTGATGCAGTCTGGTCTATTGGCTTTTGTTCTTTAAGAAAGTTGCTAGTCAGAACCTACTAAATGTTTTTATACTTGCAGTTTGAAAGCTGCTGCCTTAAATGATCATCAGCCCAGTCTTGTTCTACACTGGCATTTATGAGATTGGCTACTTCTTGTCAGGCATGAAATGTGTAGTTTAGGGTGGTGTGGGGTGAGGGATGAAGATCAGAAGTCTAGGTTTAAACGGGTTTGAATTCAAGCTGTGCGCTTCAGAATAATTGT
This sequence comes from Avahi laniger, assembly GCA_963575035.1. Taxonomy (NCBI): domain Eukaryota; kingdom Metazoa; phylum Chordata; class Mammalia; order Primates; family Indriidae; genus Avahi; species Avahi laniger. Next base: position 82,612 of record CAUYSK010063753.1, on the reverse strand, counting down.
TGTTGCTGTGATTGATCCTGTTTCCTCATTTGTCAAAAAAGGAACCATCAGAGTTGGTTCTCTGAGAAATAAGGGGGAATCAGATATGTGACTTTCCCATGTATGCTATAAACACACTCCTGCAGCCACAACCCACCGCTGCAAAAGGCACACTGAGTGCCAAATTTACTGAAAAAAGGCAAGTGAGCCTCCCAGGTCCTTAATTTTGGAGTTGATTAGTGTGGAGGGAGGTGTGAGGGTTCATCCCATCACCAGAGGCCCTGCATTTTGGAGTGAAGACCAGGCCCTGACTCTTTTATACAGGCCCCAGCTATGTAATGGTAATAAAAGTCCTAGTCGAAAATGTAGGAGAGATGTCGGGAAGTTTCAGGCCATTCATTTATGATGTAGGCCTTCATTAACCTGGTGAAAAAGGAAACTCTATGTTGTAGTTTATGGGTTCTTTGTAAGAAGGCAGGGAAGTCAGCAGCCACTGAGCCTGTGAGAGTGAAATGTACAAGGCCAGTTCTGAAGTTCCCATGCTTCACGATTGTGTGGGCTTCATGAGATTGTGTGGACTATACAGTGTGAAGAAATGTAGTTGTCATAGTTAAAAGTGCAGTAGGTATAAACAGTCCAAGAATGGCTTACTCACATGACTGAATTTGGTGTCAGCCAAAGTATGTAAAAAATGGTCTTTATTTGTTCTTTTGCATTTTTCCCAGTTTTAAAAATGTTGACATAACTCTGTAGTGAACATGCATATTTTACTAGATTTGCTTTCTCACACCCTTCTATCCCTCCATTCATCAGTCCGTCTTGTTTTATTTGATGAGTTGCAAAATAAATTGCAGAAATCAGTTCATTTCAACCCTAAAACATCAGCATACATATTAACTAGAGTTCAATATTTGCTTTTTTTTCTTTTGATGTAAGATCTACATGCAATGAGATGACAAATCTTAAGTGCATCATTAGATGAGTTGACAAATAGATACACCTGATTAATACAATCTCCACCAAGTTAGAGGACATTGCTGTCATCCCAGAAAGTTCCTTTGGACCTCTTTCCAGTCAATCCCTCCTGGGCTCCCTGGAGACAATCACGGGTTCTAATATTCTCCATGTATATTAATTTTGGCTGTTTCAGAACTTCACATGAATAGACTCATACAATATTTGTTTTTAATGTAAGTCTTCTTTTACTCATCATAATGTGGGATTTATCCATGTTGTGCGTATCAGTCATTCATTCCTTTTGGTTGCTGATTCCATGGTGTGATTGGAATCATATATGACATGAATATTGATGGACAACTGGACAATTTCCACTTTTTGGCTATTATGAGTGAAGCTGCTATGAACATTCTTGCACAAGCCCTTTTGCGGACACATTTTCATTTTCTTGGGTGAACAACTAGGAGTGGAATTACTGGGTCACAGAGTTTGGTATATATTTGATTTTTAGGAAACCGCCAGACCTTTTCCTCAAGTCATTAAACCGTTTACCCTCCCACCAACAATATACGAAAGTTCTGCATGCCTGTTAGCCTCAAATTATCCCCACCAGTATTTGTTGTGTGTTCCCCTTGGTTTTGCAGTGGATTGTTAAGTAAAGAAAACATTCATTTGTATCTGGCGGGAATCACACCATCCTGACCCCGCTGTAGGCAGCCCTAATCTGCGCTACGGCTGTGCGTGTGATTGTGGTACCAGGCCCACCACACACATCACAGGGGGCTGGCTTTCAGAGGACAGTTCCATCTTAAGAGAAATGCAGGAATAATTGACACCATTTAATGAGCACCCACCATGTCTGTACTAGGCTGTTTACATAAATCTGTTTTACCGTCCATAAAACCCTTACGAGAGAGATAGTCTCACTTTAACAATAATGCAGCTGAGGCTAAAATAGGTTGACGGCTGCCAAGGTCACCTGTGGTAACAGCGTTGGGATTTAAGCGTAGGTAGCCCTGACGCCATGGCCATGAGATTGATTCACAGTTTATATTGGCTCATGTTGAACAAACGTTTCTAGGGCAAATCAGATTATTATCTTTTAAAATGGATCATAAATATGAGTTAGCTTTGTACCAGTAAAATGAGCTCAAGTACAAGCCAACTGAACATCTACAAGTGTTCCAGCCTCATGTTCTAATTTAGCAGTGAAGTATCTTTGTGGTGTCTTTATTACCCTCTTTGTGTTGGCAAGATTGTTTGCATATAACTATGTCTTATAAGGCAGAGAGAGGGTGAGGCCTTGTCGAATCGATCATTTGATCCTTCTCCACGTCCCTGAATTGTGAATTACTTTCACAGGTGAATAGAACATATCCCATCTTCTAGCCAGACTTAACTCCCTGGAGAGTGGGGAATGCTGATGGTGATGCTGATGGTGACGATGATAAAAACCGTAGTCTTATTAAGTGCCAGGTACTGAGCTAAGTGCTGTGTTTGAGCTAGCCCATCAGTTCTCACAGTGATCTAGTGCTAGGTACTCTGAACCTCATTTTACAAAAAAAGAAGATAGATTTAGCAAAATTAGGCAAGTTATCCAAAGTCACATAGTGGGCAAGTGGCAGCATTGGGATTTGAACTCTGCCAGAAGCATGGCCAATGCCTGGGCCCTTAAGCTCACCATTGGTGGTGCATCTTATGTTTATGTACCCCTCACACTGCTATCATGAGTACGTATTAACTGTGCTTTTAGTAACTCAGGCCTACCTGTTCATTCAGCCGTCCTCTCGGTTCTCTGTGGGACAGTGGTGTGCTAAGCTGCCTTGTGCCCTGCCTTTGAAGAGTGCAAATTGTGCTGGAGAGATAAGGCCTATGCAGACAAAACAATTAGAGAGCCAGATCCGGCCATATAATGCAAACACGTGATATGATAAAGGGAGACTGGGCTGGGGATAGGTTGCATGGAAGCTGGTTAAACCTGAAAGAAGCCCTTATCTTGGTTGCTCTGCATTATGTCAACAGCCATGCAGGGAGTCATATACAACAGCTAGCGCACAAGCAAGTTAAGTGGATTTATGTGGTGTGGACAATGTAAGTGGAAGATTGTACTAACAGATAGCTTCCGTATAGGAGATGTCATTTGCACACGTCAGGCACTGCCCTTGATTGCACTGAATCTTGACAAACTCTGTGTATGTGTGTGTGTGTGTGTGTGTGTGTGTGTGTGTGTGTGTGTGTGCGTGTGTGTGTTTCCTTGTGTCTGGGGTGTGGAGGGGAAGTGCTGGCTAGAAGAAGGCTATTATTATCCTCCCCCCACCGCCTTTTCTGTTTCCAGATGAGGAAGTCTGAGTATCAGATTACTAATAAATTACCTAAAGACGCATAACTAATACATGCTAAAAAGGGATTTGAACCAAGGTCTACCTTCCTGAAAAGCTTAATCTGCTCAGAACCGACACAATATTGAAACAATCATGTTTTAATCCTTTAAAGAGTGGTTTTGCATCCGTGGGGCTAATGTGTCACCTCTCTGTGACTGGCACATGTTTTGAGCTTAAGAAACATTTCCTGAGTGAAAAAAGCACTAGGACACTTCTTTCCAAAGGTGTTCTAGGAGCTTTGTGGCACTAACCATGTGTTCTATGTGCTCCAGGCCTCTCCCTTCAATTGGAGCAGCTCTATTTTTCTTCCTTGCTACATTTTGGCATTTGGCATACCGATTTTGTTTGGAAAAAAGCATCTTATTGCTTAAAATGGTTTGAAAACTAATGACGTAGAAGATTGGATTACCCCATTCCTTGACTGTAGCAGACACCAGCATTAACTGACTGTGATTTGATACCTTAAATAGCGTGGAGTTACTTCTTTATTGCTGAGCTATCAAGTGGAGGCTGACGTTGCAGTGTAATGAAGTAGCTGGGATCCGAGAGCTTAAAACGAAGTTGCCAGATGTGGTAGTGACTGCGGTGCTTCCAGGTACACGGGAAATACATGCGTTGAGACCTGTGTCTTGCTGGATTACCTACCCAGGACCTGGAGATTTATCTTTTCAGTCCTCCTCTCATTTGGAGTATATGCCACACGTTCTCGGAGCAGTCCATTGCTATGTGCTAACAGGCGCTTGAAATCTAAAGGAAGAAACAAGAGCTGCCCAAGCCACAGCCAGTCTGCAGAGGAAGATGGGAATGTTCAGTGCAGTCACCTGGGGCCACTGGAAATGCTGTTGTAGGGCAGAAAGAGCCATGTCCCTTTGGGTACATTGGAACTGGATGCGAAATTATGGATGTGTGTCTTTGGCCACCTCCAAGTTCAAGGCTGCATGCCTCAGGCATTGGGTGACAAGCAAGGGCTGGAGGCTCTGTGGTCAGATCTAATATAGTTTAGCTGTCCTGATTTGCCTGGGCCTCTCCCAGTTTTAGCATTGAAAGTCCCATGTCATAGGAAACCATTCTGTCCTGGGCAGACTGGGATGGTTGACCACTCCACATGGCCCTGGAAGCCAGGCCTTCCTTGCTGCTTCTGGCTATCTCCCTGGTGCTAGACCTGTCCTCCACGGTGCTACTAGAGCGGCTTTGAAAACACAGATCTGACCTTGAGAACCAAGAGGAAAGTCCTTGACAATGGCATTTGCTGTGTGTTTGTAGCCATGTCATGTGAGCCCTGTGTTATAGCCGCTCTGGACATGCCATTTTTGGCAGCCACAAATCAGTTCCATCTCATAGTTATACCAAACCTGTCCTGCTTTACTGGACAACCAAGCATGCCATGAACCTCCACACCTCTGTATATCCCCTTCCCTTCGTACTTACTAAGTCTTGGCTGTCTCATATTGCCTCCTGAGAAGCCTTTCTTGTCCCAGCAGAAATAATCGTTCCTTCTCTAATAGCTCTTATCATGGCACTTGCTCTCTTTCTGTCCTTGCCCAAGTCAGGGACGGGGTTGTATATGGTACCAAGCAGCTGAGAAGCTTTTAGTAATTGTCTTCAGTGCTCAGTGTTGAAACACTAATTACAGAACGGGAAGTATTTTGTTGGAAGGTCCTAGAATGAATTCATTTGTTGATTCTTAAAGTAATGCTTTGCAAACATTTTTTGAAATGGACTTTTTTCAGTTTTGGAGGCGTGAACCACATTCCCAAATTTAAACCAAATGAAATCTTATATAGAATCTCACAGAAAAGACAAGCAGAGAGAAGAAATAAAATTGGAAGTGGGGGTGCAGGGGGTGAGCTGTACCTTAATTAGCCACCCTTAACCCTCACTAAGGACAGACCTTGCCACCTTCAAGGATCTCCAGAATGCTGGGAACATGTGTAAAGCCCACTTGTTTAAAAAGGGGGCTCTGGAGCCCACAGTTCTGAAGAAGTCCGTCTGGTCACCCTTCACCCTGGCACTGCCACTCCTCAGCACAGTGCCTTAGATGAAGGGGCACCGCTCCTCAAACATATAAAACCAACCCAAGTGACTGTTTGCAAGTCACTCTTGGTCACTCTGGTTGGCGCATTGCTTCGAGCTCCTGATGGGAGGAACAGGTGGTGATCTATTTTAATTAGTGGCAAGTACCTAATGATTGAAAATAGACCCTGCTGGAAAATTCGACCGGCCCTTGCCCCTCACTCTTCAGAAAATACACAGGCATTGTTGGGTACCAGGCCACCTGTTAATACATGCTTTCAACAGTGCTGGAGTGATGACTGCTCAGATAAATTACTGATGTCACTTCAACTACAATGACATTGCCTTTCATGTCCAGGAGGTTAGTCAAGGGCTGTTTTCGTCCTCAGCCTTTCCCTGTGACAGGTGAGTTCCCAGGAGAAATTGAAACCCCTTTATCTCACTGACCTTATGTGCCTGATAAGAGCTGAGCTGAAAGTGGGCAGAATGGTAGTCCAGGATGGGAAATGAGTCAGCAGGCAAACTCCCCCAGAGGGAACCGCTCGAATCTTAACTGTTGGGCAATTGGGTGGGAGGTGGCACAACCTAATGCTCCCGTTGCCAGCTCGGCTTAGCTGCGGGCCAGCACCATTTCCTTGAGTACCTTTTTCTTCTTCTACTACAGTGTTAGTGCCCCTTCTCTTTTATCCTATTTTATTTTATTTTAATTTAATTTTATTTTTGAGGTAGGAGAGGGGACGCTTTTAGTGAAGAGGATCTTCCGCAGAGAGGACATGGAACTCTGTGGTGAGGTGGGAACAGAGGTTTAGTATAATTGTGAGACAGCACTGATTTGTGGCTACCAAAAAAAAGCCTGCATCAGCAGGCTTTAGCAGGTCCCTGGTCCCTCTGGGGAGAAGGGTGTAACCCCCCTGCCAGTGGGTGTGTGCCTGCCACGCTGCTCACCCATCCCTCCACTCGATATGGAGGGTTGAGTCTGAGGGGACGTGGCCATCCAGGAAGCCCAGGGGTGGGCTGTGGTCACTGATAAAGATTAGGGCACTTTTGCTTTCTTTCTCACCACTTTATGGCTTCCAGGAACCAGAGCCATGAAAGATGTGGGTGTGGTACAGAGGGATGGCCACAGGTTTTTGAGTCAGATGGACCCTTGTGTGACCTTAACTGAGTGACTCAACTTCTGAGCCATAGTGTTACTTCCTGTCACCCAGGCTAACTCGGGGGCTGCCGCCACCTCTGGGTTTTATGCTGTTGGCACTGTTAGTTAAGAATTCCATATTTGAGGATTTATAGCTTTCCCATGAGCGGCTCCATGGCTTTTTGCAGAAAGTTCGGCTAGAGCCTAACCTGGATTTGAACCTTGCTTTGAATTGCTTGACCTGAGCCTTGATTATCTCATTTGTAAAACTGGGCTTGTAATGCCTAACTGGGTCACTGAGGATTAATGAGATAATGTTTATAAACAAAGTGCCCATTGCTTAGTTTGTCTTCTGCTAAAGACATCTACATATCGGGCCTTCAGTCTACTAAATCTCTCTCACACCTGCCTTTGTCTTTTCCGTGTTTTATTACCACGATAATCCAGACGCAAGTAAGAAAGTGTGCACTCTGCAAACATACAATCAATACAGTTATTTTCTTTAATATATACAAAGAGCTCTTTTAGATTATTAAGGAAATACAGCTATCTTTCAAAAAGCAGACAAAAGACATAAATAGACGATTCACAGAAAAAGGAATACAAAAGGCCAGTTAACATTTCAAAATGTTAACTTTACTCAAATGAAAGAAACCAAGTTTAAGAAATGAGATGTCCCTTCGACCTAGCAGGTTGGCAAAGATTAATTACTACATAACATGGGACACTGGTGAGTGAAGTGCATCTGATTGTTTGAGTGGAAATTGATACAAACGTTTAGGAAGGTGATTTGGCAGTACCTTCCAGCTTGAAAACACACATCTTTGGAAACAGCAATGCAAACCCTTTTTTGGGAAGATGTCTGTTTCAGCCTCCCCTGTATTTATAAAATAAATGTATCTGAGGACAACCAAGAAAACTTAATAGTGATATTTTGGGGATGTGGAGAAGAAAGGAGATGTTCGCTTTTCACTTTGTCTACTTTTGTACTGTTTGAATTTTTTAGCCAGGTGTTTGTATTTGATTATTTTTAAAAAGTTAAAATTGTTATCCAGAGATAAAAGAATGCTTAACAATAAAAGAAACCTTACCTCTCAGCTGGTGATCTCATATATGAATCCTACAATTGGCACGTAAACATTAATCTTAACAGATGACCCATCAATGAACAAATGCAATATGAGATGGTTTCTTAACTTGCCTCAAATACTAACTATAATCACTCAACAGAATGCTCTCTCTGGACCTTATAGGGTCCTCTACCGTGTGGCTTTGGACTTTCCTAAGACCTGCCATCGGCATGTTTGCTCACTCCAGAGCCTTTCCCTGCCCTGTTCGGTCTGACCGTCCCGTGCCTGTAGATGCGTGTGTCCTTCATGCCCCATCACATATTCACACGCACTGTGCTCTGGGCTTCTGGAGTGTCCCGAAGGTTCACAGTGGAGGTAGATCTTGAGCCACCGGTAGCAGCGGGGATGGTTTGGAGTGGCTGAGGAGAGGAGCTACACAATCACACAAGGGAACGATAACAATAGTGACAATGACAGCAGCTGTTTATTGATGGCTTCCTGTGTGTCCATACATTCACATATAACGTAGTCCATATTTCACGTGCGCCTCCCAATCTCTGAGAGAAGCACCTATGGGCGAGGTGACGTGCTTAGAGAGCCCTATGATGTGCCCATGTCCCACAGGTAGTGCAGCAGCTGAGCTGGAATTCGAAACGAGGCCTGCTCACCTGTTTCTGAGGTCCACCGATCCCTGGGGACCTCTCAGATGTGCCATGGAGGTAGGCATTAGGAGAGGGGATCCATCCACTGCTCAGAGGGGTCACCTTAGGATTTCTGGAGTCACATGCTGGGCCTGCCCCAGATCCTGGACTGAGGAGCGTAGCCCATGGTTTCGGTACTTGTGGTCACGTGTGCTTATGAAGGAGGGTTTTGGAGGAATATCTGTTCCAGAAGAGTCCTATAAGCAAAGCAAAGGATGATGTTCCTTCTTGGGAACAGAATTACCAGCAGTACTTTATTATTTGTGGTTTCCCTTCAGTCCGTCAGAAAACACTACAAAGCTACCATTCTTGATGGAGCTGTGCCTGTCCAGTGTGTCCAGCTGGGCTGGCCTCGGGTGATGACCAACCAGGGGCAGCCTCGCCACCTCAATCCCCGGTGGCCACTGATTCAGCGGATCGTGTGTGTCCTGGACTTCAGAGAGCTGATGAGGCAGTTCATCTTTGATTTCTTTTTCATCTCTCATGACAACCACCGCGTAGCGTTTCCTAGAATCTGGCTGAGGTCCCACTACCAGGGAAGCCTCAGAAAGGAGTGTCTGGAAAAGTTGCCGCTGGCCATGAGGAGGGCAGAATCACCCCAGACAGGGGTGACGTTGCTCTTGCCAGCCAGCAACTGTAGCTAGTGGCGGGACTGCCTCCAGTCACCGGGTAGGGGATGGAAAATCAGTATCCCGAGGAGGAATGCTGAAGTCACTGGAGCTGACTATGATGGCTTTTCTTGGACAGGTTTTCTGCCATCATGGGCCGGGGAGACTCAAGTGTTTGCAGAGAGCCTGGAGAGAAAATATCTAGTACTTAGTGAGCGTGTCCTGAGTTCTCAGTACAGTTCTGGGTGCTTGAGGCACGTTGTCTAATGTTTCCCCTCATAGCAACCCAGTGAGATATGATATTCCCATTTTAAAGATGAGGCAGCTGAGGCTCCGAAGCTCTGAGGCTAAGGAACTAAAACATGTCCGGGATTCTGATGTAGGCCCAGAGCCAGTCTCCACCCGCCACAGCCCCCAACAGCTGGTTGCGTGGACGTCTCTGCTGGATGATGTCTGCCCCAGGTTTCCCCTGTGGACCCTAGGGACTGCGGGTGGTGGTCTCAAGAAGTTGGGAAGATGTGGCTTTTTTCAGGGCCAAAAAGCTGAATAGAGGTGCTGGGGGGTGGGGGGACCTGGGCACAGAATAAACTCTGTTGGGTCATTTAGTTGGAGCACTTCCCTGACCCTCTAGCCATCCTGCCTTTCTTGAGTGGCAGTCTCCCATGGGAAAGGGGCTGAGTGTTGACAAACATGTCAATAAATGAACCCCCCAGGAAATTGTCTTCTATCCCTAGAGAAGGCGTTTGGCAGGGCAACTGGAGCCCAGCGGGAAGCCTGTGTGGGGTGCGCCTTGCCTGCCCCGCCGGCCCCCCGCCCTGGATGTGGGCTCTGCGCCTCTTCAGCACTTTCATTCTGTGTCATACAATGGGGTACTTCCCTGTAGCCGGCTGTATTATTGTACAGAATCTGGATGTTTCCTGTCCACACTGCTATTTCCTGGAGGGAAGGAGCCATACCTTCCTGGTGACACATGAAGATCTTGACCCATCTGTGTCTGTGGCTCCTTTTTGGAGTCTCCCTCTTCCCCTCCCTGGCTCCCTCACGGCTTTGTGCCTTGTCCAAGTGGCCCGACTCCTGCCTTACACACCCGGGGTCAGCACTGTCTCGCATTCTAGTGAGCCTGAGATCCTTTTGGAAGGCACTTGCTTGTCTTATTTGCTAGGCCTCTTAATTTATAGCCAGTCGGACCCCATTCCACTCATCACAGGACCCTCTAATCTTGCTGTAGGACATTGCCATCGTAGCATGCAAACATTAGAAAATACATTTTGTACTGGAATCATAATTTGGCAGAAGGCCCAGGACCCTTAGGCTTGTAGCAGCTTGGCGCTCTTGGGGTAGAAGGAACAAAACTGAGGCATGGACCCCTGGTGCAGGGCTTACTGGGCCCCAGGAGCTTGGCGCGGGCTTGCTAAAAGCACTTAGGAGATAATTGGCTCTTGTCGGGAGTGAGTGCCCCAAAGTTGGAAGCAAAACTGTCTCATTATTGATGTAAATTAGAAAAGTAACATAAAAGTGCTTGTTACGAAGAAAATCAGACAATACATAAACGTGTGTAGAGATAGGTAAACCCCATGGGCCACAGATGACCAGTGTCCTTGCAGATTCCAGGGTTTTAAGTCTTGGTTGGTCTCCGAAGCAGTTTGACCTTCTTGTCTTTCCTGAAACTAATAGTGGGCCTTCCTTTCTCTGCAGAACATGGAGAGTTTCTGGCTCTGGACCTTGGAGGGACCAACTTCCGTGTGCTTTGGGTGAAAGTAACAGACAATGGGCTCCAGAAGGTCGAGATGGAGAACCAGATCTACGCCATCCCTGAGGACATCATGCGAGGCAGTGGCACCCAGGTACGGCCCTTTTCTGACACTCGCACAGCCACAGGGACCCCTCTCAGCTGGAGCTCGGGCTACTCCTGCCGTATTTCATACCCAGCACGTGCTCAGGAACAAAAGGAGTGAATGGAGGGGAAACAGTAAGATGCTAGAATAGAATCTGGTAAGATGCGATTCCAGTGTTGTCACATCTTGGGCCCTGGGGCTTGGAAGAGGTGGAGCCCTGTGACTCCTAGTCCGCTGTTCTTTCTGTTCTTTCCACCACGCCAGGCCACCTCCTGGGACAGGAATTTCTGACCATGAGTAGAACACGTGAGGGAGATATTTTTAGACCCTTTATTTGTCTTGGGAAGGGGCGGCCCTGAGGTAAACCTGCTTTCCTTGTTTTAATGCTGGGGTTGGCAAAGGGAGGCTGGGTCCCTGGGCCTATGGGCATGTTAGCTCTCCTGAGGCTGTGACATGGCTCCAGTGTAGTGTCAGGCAGGAGACAGAGGGCAGAGGCTCTTCTACTGCCACCACCCCATGGCCGTCCCACGCTGCAGTGTTGAAGAGGTTGGGCCTTGTGTTTGGGCAGTCTGGCTGTGTGATTCCGGGCAAGTGATGGCATTTGACAGACTCTCAGTTTATTTATCTGTGGAGAGGGATGATGGTACCCAGATTGCGGTGCAGATTAGAGGAGACGATGCCTGTTCCGTACTCGGTACAATGCCTGGCTCATAAACTAGTACTCTCGCTGTTTTCCACAGGGAAATCTGTTTATCTAATTGCATCTTCCTACTCTGCTCTCAGTTTCTGTGGCCGGCACTTGCGTCGGCAATTGCATCGTTGCCCATCATGGAGAATGTGGTCACCTTTGCTTCTATCCCCCGCCACTGGCTCCACCTCCCCCCCCAGATTACAAATATTTGAGAACCAAGTAAACAAGACAAAACCAAAAAAAGTACCTAAAGTGTGGCTATGATTGTGAAAAAGACTTGCAACGTGATGATGATGATGTGTTAGGTGGATTTTTAAGTTTCTTATGAGAACAAGACCCTGTGTGCATTTTTATCCCATCTGTGTAGCCTGTTGCTCGTACCTCAACACCATGAAGGGCCCAGGGACCTTGCAGTCCTTGCTGTGTCCTCCCCAGAGCCTGGCGAGGGCTCGGGTTCCTGCAGACAATGAAGTGTGTCTCTGCCAATTGAGAAAGAGAATCCATTTCAAACATTCAAGATGTGAGTAAAGTTTTACTTGAAAAACTTACCTTAAAATCTCTCAAACTGCCTAGTTAGAGGGTATAAAGAAAATTACTTCTATTCTCCATATAATACGTAAACAAAATGTTCTAGTCCATATTTAAAAAAAATACCAACTATGAGACCCAACTGGAAGAAACAATAAAACTATTGGGATATTAGAAAAATGTTGAATAAATGGGAAAAAAATGCTATATGAAAATGAAACAGAAAGCAAACTAGAAGAAAATATAGGTGTCTATTTCACTCTAAGGAATGGAAAGAATACAATATGCCTAAAAATCAAGAGAAAACACTTAGAAGAAAAGCTGGAAGTTCATAGTGGCTCTTTTAGTGGTGGAATAATGATGCCATTTTTCCTATATTTTCCATTTTTTTGGTATTAGATATCAATATTTTAATTAAAGAAAAACAAGTGGGCTTTAAAATACAATTTAGTTAAAATCAAGACCAAAGCCAGGCATAGTGGCATGTGCTTGTAGTCCCAGCTACTCAGGAGGCTGAGGTGTGAGGACTGTTGAGGCCAGGAGTTCTAGGCTGGAGGGCGCCATGTTTGTGTGCCTGTGAATAGCCACTACACTCCAACCTGGGCCACATAGTGAGACCTTGTCTCTAAGAAAAAACAAACAAAATGCAACAAAACCCCAAACCCCAAACTGCAAAGGTCTTTAAGAACTGTGAACCTGGACAGTAGGTCCCTGGGTGAAGTCTGTCTTCTGGCACATCAACTTCCACTGAAGAGAAGTGTGTTGCAAACTTGACTAGCAGCCACTTAAGATTTTAAAAGTGTATTTTGTGGGAAGAGAAGACTCTCAGAGCAGATTCGCAGACCAATATGGAAAAGGTACCATTCTAACTTCATAAAATGATGCCCTTTGAGCCTTTTAATGACAGGAAGGTGTTAGCTCTTTCTCTCAACATTCTATCCTTGGGTCCTCAGCAAACAGAAAAGGAAGTTGTCTTCTAATCCAAGGAAGCAGATGGTCTCCTCTTCTCACTTTCAATAAGGTGTAGGTTCTTTGAACCCAGCACTGGCCGCTGGAACTTTTTGCAGTGATGGAACTATTCTATATCTGCCCTGGGTAATACAGTAGCCGCCGGCCACCTGTGGCATTGAGCACTTGAAATGTGGCTGGTGTGATTGAGGAACTGAATTTTTAATTTTTAAAAATTGTAATTAATTGAAATAGCCACAAGTGGCCAGTGGCGACTGAATTGGGCAGGGCAATATTTAATGCCTCTTCTCTTCTTCCCTGTTGGAAGTGTAATTGGGAAGGGAGCAGTGCTCACGGCTGAGGGGAACCGATTTTGCTTTGCCAACTTCTGAAGGCCCCTCCCCCATCTTTGATGACTCACCTTATCTCTTTGCACAGCTTCTACAACTTCCTTTTTTTGGATAAATACTATCTGTACTAAAGATCCTTTTGACTGGCGTACCAGGAAGAAGGTGCTGGGAATTTGTTTAATATACATATCATATAATTTTGTCTTCGATCAACTTCCTGACAGAAAAGAGCTTGCTTAATATCTTCCTATTTACATATTAAAATACTTGACTTCTGCTCAAGGGAGTTGGCTCATATGCCTTAGTGATCCCCAAGGTAGTGGAGCCTTGTCTATCCCAGCCCTTATGGTTTGGTTTAGAGGTCAAAGTTGCAGCATCAGCTGTGGGTGACTTTGCATGGGATCAGGCAGGGGACCGAATCGATGCAGGAAGTTCAGTGAGAGTCAGCCACCTTCCGGACTGGAGTGGCCTTGTCTTCCTTGGTCCCTCCTCCTGACCATACTCCAGGGCATCAGGGGAGCCAATAAGCCTGTCATCTTCCCTGCCCCGACCTCTCAGTTCCTTTGTAAATGCAAATACTTTCTGTGGTTTAGTGCTGTGGTTTGCAAACCAATGTCTGAATCACCTGGAGGGCTTGCTAAGGGATTGCGCCACCCCCCCACCCCAGGTTTATGCCGCAGTAGGTCTGGGGTGGGGCCCTGGGATGTACACTTCTAACATGTTCCCGGTGATGGTGGTGATGCTGCTGCTCCAGGACCACACTGTGGAAACCTGTGGTTTAGTGGAATCTTCCTTCTTCCTGGAAAAGAAAATGAAAATTGTCCTCTCACACCCTCCTTGGCTTTTTTAGATTTTGCCACCTGGTCAACCTGGCCCTTGGAATCTGCCCAGCCTGTTTGGCTTCCGCTTACTTTTTGCACCACAATGCCCATGGCCTCAGCCCTTAAGCAGCCAGAGGGTCACCACCTTCTCTTTGAGGGTACTGAGGGGGCAAGAAGGAAGCCAGGAGGTTGTGGGCGTCGGGGCTGGTGGGAAGACTGGCTTGTCGTGAATACAGTCTTTCTAAGGCTCGGGAGCTGCTCGTGACCTGCTCAGCATGGTCATGGTTGGGAGGCTGCCCACCCACAAAACTCTATTTATTCTTTAGCGCTCTTCATGGACTCACTGGGTGTTCTGTTCTGAAGTCAGAAAACAAAGATAACTTCTTTGAATTGCCCCCAGGAGATTAGCTTTCTAGAACGGAGAAAAAAATACAAAAGTTACTTATTTCTGTGAGGTCGGTTCATAGAATGCCAACAGAGAATGTCCTACCCCCTCCCCCAACCACAAGAGACAGGGATGCTAAAATACTTCTTGGCAGTGAAATGCGCTGTCCTTTCTGGTAAGATAATCACTCGGGCATCCTTGTCAGCAGGGTTCCGACAGGGCCGCCAAAAGATGTTCTGTTCCCAGGGCATGCGATGACTTTCTGATTAACGTTGGCCATGATTTCCCCTTCCTTGCAGGGTTATTTTGACAGCGGGTAAATGAGTAAATGGTCTAAGTGGAAAACCACATTTGATGAGTACTAATTAATGTTAAGCCCTTATATGTATTGACTCTTTTTACTCCTTTTGTTAACTCCATGAGGGCAGGTCCGGTTATCATTCCCATTTTGTAGATGGGCCAGTGGAGACTGCAGAGGAGAGATGGATTTCGCATACACTGAACTGGTTACTTTCAGAGCCAGAAGTCCGTGCTCTAATCCCCTCTCTGCTCCTCTTCCTGTGTTGTGCGCCCTTAGTTATTTGACCACATTGCCGAATGCCTGGCTAACTTCATGGAGAAGCTGCAGATCAAAGAGAAGAAGCTCCCGTTGGGTTTCACCTTCTCGTTTCCCTGCCACCAGACTAAACTAGACGAAGTAAGATGGGTTCTTCAAACACTTTTCTTGCTTCACTCTTGGGGCTGGGAACACTGGGAAGGACTCTGAGACACCTGCTGTGGGGTGGGCGGCGGCTCTGAGCAGTTGTGCAGATGAGGCTCTGTTCTTCTGCATGACTGTGTGTGTGCGGGGGGGCGTGGGTGTGGGGGACAGTGAAGAAGTGTTAGAGAATGGTGGGGTGCTCTTCCTTACCCTCCGGTCCACACATATTGCACAGTGTCCTTATCCCATCCAGAGAAACAGGAATGAAAGATCAGGAACTCTCCTGATCTAAGGAGTTAGAATAAAAGACCCTTGGAAGAAATATGATTGGGAAATTAATGATGTGAGGATATAAGTGGCTTAACAATGGGGATATGTTCTGAGACTCGGGTCACTGGGCTATTTGGTCATCGTGTGAACGTCAGAGTGTACTTACACAAACGTAGATGGTATAGCCCACTACAGGCCTAGGCTGTGTGGTATAGCGTATTGTCCTAGGCTGCAAACTTGAACTGAGTACTGTACGTAATTGTAATGCAATGGTAAATATTTGTGTATCTGAACATAGAAAAGGTAATTCACTGTGCCACAGTATTATAACAGCTGTGACATCACTGGGAAATAGGAATTTTTCAGCTCCATCATCTTCTGGGACCACTGTCATATATGTAGGCTGTCATTAACCGACCATCGTTATGCTGCGAATGACAGTGTCTTATTTTGGCACTTTTATAGCCTCCTTGTTCCACTTCTTGGCAGCAGTATATCTTGAAGGAATCATTCACTTAATCTCCTTTCCTGGTCTTTGATGGGCCCAAGTTCCTCCTTCCTGGGCTAGTCAGGAAGCAATACCCAAATTCAGTCATGACTCCAGGGTGGCCCAGCGGCAGAGATCTCTGCTAATGCTGGCTGTTTGAGGAGTGTGGTCTGAATTTTAGTTGTGGGAAATCAATATTTGTTTCTTGGTCCTTTTCTAGAGTTTTCTGGTCTCCTGGACGAAGGGATTCAAGTCCAGTGGAGTGGAAGGCAGAGATGTCGTGGCGCTGATCCGCAAGGCCATTCAGCGGAGAGGGGTAAGTGGGGTGGCAGGAACCTGGGGTCTGAAGTCTTGCCCTGTCTGTCCTTGACTTAGCAGGAGAAGCTTTTGTGGAGCTTCTAAGGAGAAGTTTTCTTTCCTTTTCCCTGCCATGCTCACATGAACAGGTGCCTTTGGGGTTTTTAGATTATCACGATGGATAAATAATCTTAGCCTTGGTGCAGAAAAACCTCTTTAGTCCTTAACCTGAAGAAGACTTGAATATCATGTTCAAGTAAGAAAGTTGGAATGATGTTGACATGAGGGTGGGATGGGGCAGAAGGAGGACAAGACAAAGATCTTTTCTCGGAGGAGTTATGGCGGGGTGGGGGGGAAGAGGGGAAAGAGAAGGAGGAGGAGAGGGAGGAGGAGGTGAAGGAAGATGAACTAGCCAGTGTCAGGGAGGTGCCACTGTTTGTCTGGTTCTAGGCCTAGATTCCTAGTTCTAACCTTCTTGGGCTCCGAGTCTGGTTAGTAAAGGGGCTGTTGCACTCGACCTGTGTGTCTTGCTGCCTTTTCTCCGTCTTCACATCTGTCACCCTTCTGTGATGACGAAAGTCAGAGCCCTCTTTGTCATCCTCACAGGACTTTGATATTGACATCGTGGCTGTGGTGAACGACACTGTTGGGACCATGATGACCTGTGGTTATGATGACCACAACTGTGAAATTGGTCTCATTGTGGGTGAGTGAACGCCAGGCACAAGGGCTGGTACTGGCCAGTGCATGGGCGTGTGGGCTGGAAAGGAAGAAGGGGACCATGGCTGGGTGTCCCTTTGTCCTTCATATTCTAGCATAATGGTGCAGTCACTTTGGAGGGCTGAACCAGGCCTCATGGAGCTGGGGGTGGTAGAGGATTGGCCCATGTATTGGGATTGCCAGGAGTTTGCAGTGGGGAATCCCAGCCACCCTGGGCAGTCTCAGGGCAGTGGCGTCTGGGGAGACGGGAGTGCTGAACACTCCCTTGCCTTGTTCAGGCACAGGCAGCAATGCCTGCTACATGGAGGAGATGCGCCACATCGACATGGTGGAGGGCGACGAGGGGCGCATGTGCGTCAACATGGAGTGGGGGGCCTTTGGGGACGACGGCGCGCTCAACGACATCCGCACCGAGTTTGACCGGGAGATCGACATGGGCTCGCTGAATCCTGGGAAGCAGCTGTGAGTGACCCCTTGCTGTGTGGATGGGCTTAGGGGTGGGCTCGGGAGCTGGGCTTGGGGTTGGCCAGGGCCAGGGGTGGTGTCTTTACAGTCTTACATCCCCAAAGGGTTGCCAAGGTGCCCGCTGGTTGGTTAAGGGAATATTTGTGACTGTGAATTGCTGAGAGGGCTCTAAAACAGAGCTGGTGGATACATCAGATTATAACTAATAATGTGGCTATGTCCTTCAAAGCAGTCATTTTGGAATTTCCTATTCTGAGTCTAAGTCCTTGCTCTTTCTTGCCACCTTCTATTTGTGAATTGCCCATAGAAACTGTGAGCCATGTAAGAAAAGCTGTGTCGAGATGGCCAAGATTAGGGTCTCTGAAAGCTCCTTTTGTAGCTCCCACTCCATCGCTGCCCAGAGGACAGGCCATGACAACCGGCTGTCATTACTGGCCCACAGGCCCCTAGGGCCTTCTGCCCCAGCTGCAGGCAGACCCACGGCCCATGGAAAATCTGGCTAAGGAGCTTTCTTGGCCTCCTTCCTGGACTTGTGGCCCAGCACATCCTTGAGTAGATTAGAGGAGGGGCTTCGGTATTTTATACCCTGAATGCTATATGCGCCAGCCTGGCTAGACTTAGTTTTTAGTTACTTTGCCTCTTACAAAACATTATTTCACCCTTACAAACATTTATCAAATGTCCCTGTTAAAGATCTTGAAATAGAGATTGCTGCAAGCTCTGAAGGCAGTTGCAAAATATTTTGAGCAACATAGTATTTCTCTGGTCTTGTTGCTATGGTAGTTTAAGGACAGTTTTTAGCGCAAATCTCTACTTGGAGAGGAAACTCTAACCCTATAAACCAGGTCAGTGGTGGGTAGCCTTTTTCTTTACGGGCGAGTCCTTGCTTTCTCAAAGCATGGTTTATTTATGTAAGTCACAAGCTCTCTCACATGGAACGTGCGCCCTTTCTTGAACTTTCTTAGGAACATACTGGTTGTATCTGCCATGGGTGCTGAGAGGTTTATGAACTGAAAAATCATTCACTCAATGTCTGCTTCCATTAACGAGGCACGCCCAAGTCATTCCGAGGAACCATATGTGCTTTGAAGTGTCAAAAGACAAATTTACCGGCCAGGCCATGACAACACACCCCTGGCTTAGCTTAGCCTTAGACAAGACAAAGGCTGGGAAGACATACACCAAATTGTTGGCCATGGTAGCCCTGAAGTCATTATAGACAACTTTTTTCCTCCCTAATATATTTCTAAGTAAATATCTTCTAAATTTGACTGGAACAAAGCATTTTTAAAACTGGAGTAAAAACTTATAAAAAAAACCCACCCACACTGTGGAGCCCCATGGCCCCGGGCCACGCCCCCCACCTGCTATAGAACCGGCTGTGCGGGAGAAAATGTCAGAGACAGCGGAGTTCCTCCCTGTTGAAGCCAGGCTGCCAGCCAGGCCTTGTGCCTGTGTCGGTGCGTTAACCCTGTGCTCTTAGCAGTTTTGCCAGCTCTCACTTAGCTCTGATTCTGCCTTACCTGGCCTTGGGGCTTGAGCAAGTCACTTCCTGAGGGCCTGGGTTCCTGCCCTCAGGAAGGACAGGAATTCTGTGACTTCGGAATCCCTTTCGCACTTCTGCTCTGGGCCTCCTCCTGGCTGTAGCCCATCCTAGTTAGTACTGGCATGCCCGTGTGCCCTTCTCTCTTGAAGACCTAGATCCTTTCTGAGATACCCAGAAATGGGCCTTTTTTGCAAAAAAGAGTTGCCGAGCTTGGTTTCCTGTGTCACACATAGTCCTAGCCAGAAAGACCAATTTCTAAAGAAAACAGTACCACCTAGTGTTGAGAAGTTAAATTACCTGACTGCCCTCTGAGCTTGGGGGCTGGCCTCTGCCTTTCTAAGACATGCGTTTATCTTGTCACTTGCCTACTCAGAAGTGTGTTTCACTCCAGATCCTGAGACCTGACATTTAGAGTTCAGAGCTGAGCTCCAACTCACCTGTCCTCACCTGCCCTTCTAATCTTGTCCCCACAACCCCTTGCCCCAGGTTGTCTTCACACCGATTTTCTCTGGAATTGACAGGTGGCCTGCAGGGGCCAGCAGTGCGAGTTGATGAATTGCTAGGCCTGTGCCCCACGTTTCATGAGATTGACTTTTTCTCTTGTAAATAAATATTGGTACTCTATGTAAGATTTTATTTTTAAAAAACATTTCCTTGCTAGAGAAGGATTTCAAAAATCACTACCCTATGCATAACTTACTTTACCTAAAACTCAGGCTGTTCCAGAATGTTCCATACTCCCTGAATGTTTCATTGGGCTGCTTAAAACCCATTCTTCTCCATTGTTCCGGGCTCACCAGCCTGCGGGGACAACCCACGCCCCCCAGCTCCTCCAGCCCCTTTCAGCTGTCACTTCTCCCCACATCTCATTCCTGGTGGTGGAAAAGTTAACCCTTAGTTATACACCAACCGCTAAAGTATGTTGAAGTTTCCTGTGTGTGTATCTTTCCTCCGCAGGAGAGCTGTGAGTTCAGGGACAGTGGGGGCTTTATATCCCTGGTCTGTGTCTCCCTGCAGGTTTGAGAAGATGATCAGTGGGATGTACATGGGGGAGCTGGTGCGGCTCATCCTGGTGAAGATGGCCAGGGAGGAGCTACTCTTTGGCGGGAAGCTCAGCCCGGAACTCCTCACCACGGGTCGCTTTGAGACTAAGGACATTTCAGACATCGAAGGGTGAGTGTCCAGCCCTGCCACCTCTCTAGTCACTGGGTCTCCACAGGGTAGACAGGTAGGTAGTTGGGGAATGAGGAAGCGGCACTGGTGTTCTACCCTTCAAGTGTAGACTGCAAGAGGGTCTCGCACAGTGTGGACCATGGTGGGCTTGTGGCTTCATGTCACTTACCAGTCTCCATTGCTGTTGACTTTGAGTGTGATTACTACCACCGTGCCTCCCGGTGCTGGGAACAGTTGCCCTCCACATGCAGGGACCTGAGCCATGACGCTGAGTTCAAGGCTGGAGGCTCTCAGAGGGCCCTGGAATGACTCATTTGCATCTGCCTCCTTTCCCTTCTCCTGGAGCTCTGATATCTCATCCCCTGTTGTTGATTCTCAAAAAGATCTCTGTCCTGGCCCCTGCTTCATAGCAGAAAGATAGGTCCTTGGATTGTCGGGAGAAATACCTACCCACTTAGCTCTAGCATATAGAGCCACGGCCTGCATTTTCCCAGCCTGCCAGGGGTAGGAGTGGGAAGGGCCTGACTTTGTCTTTCAATTATCAGTATTCCAAGAGTTGGGTCTCGTTTGCTGTTCTTGAGATGTCTGCTTGTAGATCGAGGGGTCTCTGTTCTTTTGGGAACCCGATGGTGGAGAGGAGGTGATTTTGGTGCCAAAAGGAACAAGTGAAACAGTTTATATGACTTTGTTCTAAGTGAAAACTCTCGAAGGAGCTGTGCCTACTTGTTGTTAAACCCCGAGGTGATGGAAGTGCTCCTGTTTGTGAGGCATTTAGTTCCCCTGAGAAGGGTGCGGGTGTCAGCACCAGCCCTTTACCGCCTCCTTTAGACACAAGCTAGAGCAGCGCCAACTCCACGGGGGAATGCGATGGACTGTGCTTTAGGGAGAGGAGACCGGTGGTGTCACAGCTGGTGCACATGTGAGAGGTCACGAAGGGCAGAGACACTGTCTACCCTAAGACAAGCAGGTGTAGCACCGACACACACACACACACACCCCTCAGTGTGTAAAGCACCAAGAAGAGGACCTTGTCTTTACAGGGCACACGCACAAGAAATGCTAGTTTTTCTCATCGGGAAAAAGGGGCACCTGGGGGGGTGAGGCAGGGCAGCTCTGCCTCTGTGTGTATGTGTGTGTGGGGGGTGGCTGTGTTATGTTTTGCCCTCCCCCTCCTTGTTCCACCCCCATGGGCGAGTGAGCAGCGGAGAGGGATTCTGCTCCCCGCTGGGGGATGGAGTTGGCTGGAGCTGAGAGGTTTCCTTGCTGCCCCCGCCCGCAGCCGCAGCGGGTTAGACGCATGCTCACGTGCCATCTTTCTGTTTCCCAGGGAGAAAGATGGTATCCGGAAGGCCCGCGAGGTCCTTGTGCGGCTGGGCCTGGACCCAACGCAGGAGGACTGCGTGGCCACTCACCGCATCTGCCAGATCGTGTCCACACGCTCAGCCAGCCTGTGCGCGGCCACGCTGGCCGCTGTGCTGCGGCGCATCAAGGAGAATAAGGGCGACGATCGGCTTCGTTCCACCATCGGGGTCGATGGCTCCGTCTACAAGAAACACCCCCAGTGAGTCGGTGTCCAGGCCCGGGGGTGATGGGGCTCCCAGAGCACCGGGGACCTGGCCCCATGGGCCAGCTCCGTTTTGCATTTCAGGGATGATGTGGATAGACCATGGACTTGAGGATCCTGGTAAAGTAAAAGTCCACCTGGGCAAAGTGGCAGTGGGAGGGTGTCACTCCACTGTTGCTGGTGGAGGTGACTTTCAAAGGTAACCGACGACTCGGGCTGTCCTCAGAGCTCCCCTGGCTGCTGGGCGCTCTTTTCGCCACCCTCTTTTATATGAGCTAGTGTTTCTCTCTTCACTCTGTTGTGATTCTTGGCGGTTCCTGCAGGTGCTATGTCCTCTGCCAGGGGCCATTCCAGCCCAGTGGGTGACCGGCCTCTCTGGCTAACTTTGGTAGTAAATTGATCCTGCCCTGTCCACATTTTGATCCCTTGGGTCATATGTACCCAAATGTTCAAACTGGGACCTGGAAGACATCTCTCTAGTGTGCCCACATATTTCCCCATATGAATGCCAGGTCACTGTACCTTCATTAACTTAATTGCTTGGTGCAGAAGGCCTTAGCCTTGAGATTTCCTAATCCTAGCCCAGTGCCTCAAACACTCTTTTTTTTTTTGTCCTGAGTAGAGTGCAGTGGCATCATCATAGCTCACTGCAATCTCAAACTCCTGAGCTCAAGCGATCTTCCTGCCTCAGCCTCCCGAGTAGCTGGGACTACAGGCACACACCACCACTCCCAGCTAATTTTTCTATTTTTAATAGAAATGGGGTCTCATTCTTGTTCAGAATGGCCTCGAACTCCTAAGCTCAAGTGATCCTCCTACCTTGGCTTCCCAGAGTGCTAGGATTACAGGCATGAGCCACCTTGCTGGCTTCAAAAACTTTAATGTGCACACAAATCACCTGGAGACCTTGCTAAGAGGAAGATGCTGATTCAGAAGGTCTGGGGTGAACCTGAGATCTTGCATCTCTGACAGTCCTCAGGGAGGCTTTCGGCCCACAGACTGTACATGGAGTGGTGAGGCCCGGAGACCACGGCTAAAAGTGGCTGCCATCTGGAGAGTTTCTTGCTGGACAGAACCATTGTCTTTAGCTGTTCGGACACCTTTGATATCATTGGCAGAAACTTGTGACAGAGAGGCCAAAGTCCAGGAGAAGAGCATTTCTGGTTTTTCTGTTTTGGGTCTTTCCCAGGACAGTATCTGGCGAAGTGATGGAACAAGAAAAGTGGATGGTGTTAGAATCACTGTATTCCACTGGGCTGCTCCCAAGAGGCTGATGGTGCCATGAAGAGCAGGGGAGCTGGGGGCTGTGGGACTGCATGCAGAGGACAGTGGCTTGTTAGAAGGGGTCCTTTTCTGTCAGTGGGCCCAGCCGGGTGGGGGAGGTGACAGTTGAATGTCTGAGTTTTCATAGTGACTCCTAACTTGGGAAAGAGAGAGGAGAGGAGGTTCAGGACACCATCTGCTCCTGCAGGTGCCTCCTGGCACTTGGGCTGGGGTGGTGAGCTGCTGTCCCACCCTTTGCACCACTGACCCTAACCGTGGACACCCGTCTCTTACCCCGTCTGGGCGACTGCAGTTTCGCCAAGCGTCTTCACAAGGCCGTGCGGCGGCTGGTGCCTGACTGCGATGTCCGCTTCCTCCGCTCGGAGGACGGCAGTGGCAAGGGCGCAGCCATGGTGACGGCAGTGGCTTACCGGTTAGCTGACCAGCACCGAGCCCGCCAAAAGACCCTCGAGCCTCTGAAACTGAGCCGTGAGCAGCTCCTGGAGGTCAAGAGGAGGATGAAGCTAGAAATGGAGCGAGGTCTGAGCAAGGAGACGCACGCCATTGCCCCCGTCAAGATGCTGCCCACCTATGTGTGTGCCACCCCTGATGGCACAGGTACGTGCGGGGTCGCCCCCGGCTCACACAGTGGGCCTCTATCCTGCTGCTGATGCCCTGGGGAGTCTCCCTTAGCCTAGGCATTGGCCATTTGAACCAAAACATGTTTCTTCAGCTGTATTGCTAGGGAATTCTAGAGTTCAATAAGCTTGACCAAGGCATTCCTCTGCTAGAATTGAACAGTAGCAATAGTCCATATTTATTGATTGCTTACTATGTGTGAAAGCGCTTTATGTGTATTAATTAATTTAATCATTATTTAAGATGATTAGTAATTAACTTTGTTTATTAACAAACTGCTATGTTTGGCAGAAAACTGAGGCGCAAAGATGTTAAGAAACCTGCCCGAGTTCGCACAAATAGAAAATGTTGGAGCTGGAGTTCAAACCCAGAAATTCAGGTTCTAGAACCTTTTCTCACAACCACCACATTGGTTTGGGTGGGAGTCGGCAAACTAGCCCACGGGCCAAATCTGGCCCACCACCTTTTTTTGTAAATAAAGCTTTATTAGTACACAGCCATGCCCATTGTCTGCACATTGTTTACGGCTGCTTTGCACAACCATGGTGAAGTTTAGCAGGTGCAGCAGGAACTGTATGTTTGCTGTCTGAGCCTTACAGAAAAAGGTTTCTGACCCCTGGTGTAAGTCTTGCAACCTAAGAAATCATGGTCTTTTCCCCATCAGAGAAGACAGTTGATGAGCAGGCCAGGCCAGCACAGTTGGCACAGGTTCCAGAGACAGACCGGGATTTGGTGCCTGCTGTGCCCTGCTCTGGTTGTATGGCTTGGGCAAGTGACTTAACCTCGCTCAGCCAGGCCTCAGTCATCCATAAGAGGACAATGAAATGCCTCCCTCACAGGGCAGCCTGAGGGTTGGATGAGGGGGTTCTCATTGTAAAAGATTTTTCTTCAGTTTCCTTCAGAGAGCTGGACTCTGCTGTTACTTCTCTATTCTAGAGTCTAATATAAGGTGGCTTTTGATTTTGGATGAGTGGTGAGTTTGGATAGTTTTTTAAGTGTGCTGTGTCAGCATTCCCCATATCCTTCAGAGCTCTTTGTGACTTCTGAGAACCCCCACTTGAGAACCACAAAGGAGCCAGCCTGTCAGGGGCTCCAGGGAGAGCCCCATGTAGGGGAGGGTGCTTAGACTCTGTCCCTCTTTGCTGTAGTGAGGTGGTGGTGCCCCAGCTTATCACCTTTCTGGGCTTATTTTCCAGAGAAAGGGGACTTCCTGGCCTTGGACCTTGGAGGAACCAATTTCCGGGTCCTGCTGGTTCGTGTGCGGAACGGGAAGTGGGGCGGAGTGGAGATGCACAACAAGATTTACTCCATCCCGCAGGAGGTCATGCATGGCACTGGGGACGAGGTGAGGCAGGTGGCACCTCCGGGCGGGCTCCCAATCACTTCTTGCCTTCGGGAACAGTGCTTTCTCTGCTCGCCTGAGACTTTGGGGAGGGCTAGGTGGGCCCAAGGCCCCAGCCTGGTCTTTACGCAGGCTTGTGCCTGAGTTTGCATTTCTTCTGGGTGGAGGCTTGAGCTCATTCAGGCCCTGCTGGGGGCAGCCTGCCCTGGCCAGGCCCCTCCTTCAGTGCCCGACTTCTCCCTGCAGCTGTTCGACCACATCGTCCAGTGCATCGCCGACTTCCTCGAGTACATGGGCATGAAGGGTGTGTCCCTGCCACTGGGTTTTACCTTCTCCTTCCCCTGCCAGCAGAACAGCTTGGACGAGGTAACAGCCCTTTCCTGCAGGGCTCTGCTGTGGGCTGTTGACTGTAAACCAGCCAAGTGTGGAGGAGCGGAGAGAGCTGAGCCGAGACTAGGGAAAGAAGGGCATGAGTGACCAGCAGCGGGGAGGGGACCCTTGATGGGAGTGAGTGAGTCAGAGCTGGTGGTGGTTAAGGAGGGTATCGGCTGTAACAGTCCTTGGGATGGTGATGATGATGCTACTCAAAATATTGACAACTGACAGTTTTTTTTAAGCACTTACTTTATGCCAGGTACTGTATTGGGCTTCCTGTGTGCATTATCAAATTCAACCCTCACAGCAACCACGTAAGACAGGTGTTTGTACACCCATTTTGCATACAGGAAAGTGAGGTCTACAGAGGTGCTGGGTATCTTGCTCCAGGTCATACAACTTGCAAGTGGCCAAGCCATGATTTGAATTCGGTTTCCCGATGCTTGAGCCTGTGCTCTCAGTTGTGCTGTGCCTTGTCATGGGCTCGTGGCATTTTTACTTCATCTCCTATTGTCTGGATGCCCTGGCTCTTCTCTGGTCTCACCCCCTGCAACTTGCCTTGGATGAATGAAGCAGGGGAGGGTGGAGATTTGGCCCTCCCGGGTGTTCTGGACATGAGTGCCCTGAGAAGTGGAGAACTGAGCAGGCAGTGCTTAGATCTGGGCTGACAGTGGGTGTGCCATCTGTATTAGATACCAGAATACTGTTGTTTAAGCAGTTGTGTCTCCATGTCTCGGTCATGTAGACGCACACATACACGCTGCAGGTGTGTAGTATGCTGTGGATGCAGTTGCCAGGTACAAAAGGCATGGTTCCTGCCTTAGATGCTTACAAACATCTAAACTGCTGAAGCAAGCTCAGAAAAGTAAGAGCTGCTGTTTGGGACGTGGCACCAATGTGGGACTGAAGCTCCCAGGACACGCAGTGAGATGTTAGTCTAAGCTCATACCTGGAGGATGTGAAGAATACTTGGAACAAGGCAGAAGAAGGAGCTGTTGGTGAAGAAAGGCAGACAGTCCTGGCCAGTGTGGAGAAGGGCGTGTAGGTGGGAACAAGTCACAGGAAGGGCCAGGACAGAACAGAGGACCCCACCCCAGTGATGGGGAAAAGCCAGCATTTCCCACTGGGTCCCCGGAACACCAACCCTCGAGTTGTCCCACTGAGCTGTGTTAGTGCCTCCTGCTCCTCCCCCTTTGAGAGTTCAGCTCCCCACCAGTGTAATTAAGCTTTTAAGAAGTCCTGCAGTAAAAGCCCCACTTAGTCTGGTATTTCCCAACACCTATTAACACTGGTCCAGTGCTCACCGGTCCAGCATCGCTTTAAGCTTTTCCAATTCCTTTCTCCAACACATTTTTTGGAGTGTTAACACATTAGATTTTTGCATTTGCATCAATTTGGCAAAGAGCATTATCAAATGTGGATAAACATTTATGTAATATTTAATAGAACATTACTATAGCAAAGATGTTGGAAACAAACTTGTTTAATAGGTAATAGTTAAATAAATTATGAGCCATTTATTGCCCAGTGTCAGCTACTAGTTATTTGGAAGAAATTTCAATCATATGGGAAAATATTGGTAGTATGACTAAAAAATTTTAAAAGTATCATTCTTTAAAAATTGTAATCTGTCTTCCATACACATGGCTGGTAAAAAAAAATTGTAATCTCTCTGTAACATAGAAAAATATAATAATATGATTAACAGGAATATAAAAGTATAACACTCCAGTCTGTCCACCCTTCCAGACTTCCTACTAAAATATTTTTTAAAAAAACACCATCTTATTTTTCATGCCAACATGTATATATCTTTATTTCTATATTTACCGGGTAAACTAGAAGTCAGATTAACTGTTCTGCGTGAATTGTAGGATTCCAGGTCATTGTTTTAGATTTTATTCTGTGTTTTCCAAGTATTTCTAAGGAGCATGTGTTAAGTCTAGAATCATAAAAATTAAGAGGAAATAAAGCAAAGACAGTTCTGTCTGTTGGCTCCGGTGTGCTTGTCCTGTCCATGGGGAAATCCGCAGGTGCAGAGGAGGGCCCAGAGGCCTCAGCTGTGGTGACTAGCTGCTGGCCCTGGGTATGTCTCCCCAGCCACAGGGGCCTCTGCTTGTCTTATCATTTAGGATCACCTGAAATAATGTTATGTTATTTGAACATTCTGTAAACTTTAAATTGCCAAATAGAAAATTTTGTCAGAGATGTGAAGCTGACATGCAGACAAGAGGGATGGGAGCAGATATGCACACACTTGGCCTGGCTATGGGCGTGCAAACCAGCACTCCGAGGGGACGTGTTCTTCTGACTCTCCTGGGATCTCAACATAGCATGACACATCCAGGTTGATGTGAATGAAACGCCAGGCTGATGGACATGAGCCACCAAGCAAGGCCCAGAGAAGCCATGCCAGTGGGCGGTAGTGAGCACACAGCCCACTGATGGAGGCTGACCTCCTGGGTGAGGGACCTGGGAGTCCTGACACTCATTTTCTAATGGGCTATGGCAATAGGGAGGCACCAAGGAATAACCCAAAACATCTCTCCCACGTTCAAAGCCATTGTGTGTCTGCTCCCAGAGCGCCCCGGGACATGGTTAAGGGCTACATTAAAGATGGGGGCCCACAGAGGACTCCAGGGAGGAGCCTGGGGTGCTTTCCCCCCTGAGGAACAGAGGTGGGGGTGAAGCCTAGCTGTCACCCCAGCTATGGGCAAGGCACTTGTTCGCCGGATACTGGAGTTCGAGCATTAAGAGACACACACTGCCCTTCTGCTGCAAGTAAAGGACAAGGACCAGGCAAACTGCCTGGCCCAGTGGGGAAGCTCAGCATATAGAAATAAGTCACCCAGCAGGGCGGCTTCATGGTGCTGATGAGCCCATTCATCAGGTCAGCGACCTGAGGGTGAGTCCTGCTTCTCTCCTCCCAGCTGTAGGCCTTGGGCAGGTTACTCCAGAGCCTTAGTTTCCTGTAAAGCAAGCGTAATAGTGATGAATATCCCACAGGTGCTGTGAGGATTAAATGCTGTAACACATGGGCTGTGCTCAGCCCAGTACCCGGTGCACAGTGGCTGCTCAATAAATCCAGACAAGGACCTTAGAAACACTAAACTGATTTGTGGGTGAGATTTTTGGTGACTCCAGGGAACCTGTCTGAGCTGTGAGGTTGAGAGCTAGAAGCACAGCCAGGCCCCCAGGAATGACCCAGGCACCCTTCTCTGATGTCCTCTCCGTGCTCATATGTGATTTTCAGAGTATCCTCCTCAAGTGGACAAAAGGCTTCAAAGCATCTGGCTGCGAGGGCGAGGACGTGGTCACCCTGCTGAAGGAAGCCATCCACAGGCGAGAGGTGGGCGAGCCATGGCACGAGGCCTGATGTGTCAACTCCCTGGTGCCTCACGGGGTCTGGGCATTCAGAAAGTGGCATCCACAGTAACTGCAGCTGCATTGGGTGGGGGGGAAGATTAGTCATTCAGCAATTATTGAGTGTTCCCTGTGTGTCAAGCCTGATTTCAGCACTGGGGGTTCAGGAGTGACCACAACAAAGTCTTGTTCTATAAACAAATTAGCCTATGACCTAAGGGCTATGCAGAGAAATGGAGCTGAGCGAGGAGGGGGACAGAGTGTGTGGAAAGGCGGGGGGAGGGGGCTGTTACATAGCACAGCCGGGCAAGGGCTCCTGAGGAGGTGGCATTGAGCGGGACCTGAATGAGATGAGAGAATGAGCCATGGCGCAGGACATACGGTTTACATAATGTAAATCTCCCTGGCAAATGTCTGCAAGGAAGACACTGGGGCTCACTTGTGGACTGGGCATCTGATTGTGCCCTCTCAGGAGTTTGACCTGGATGTGGTTGCTGTGGTGAATGACACGGTCGGGACTATGATGACCTGTGGCTACGAAGACCCTCACTGTGAAGTGGGCCTCATCGTGGGTAAGGACCCGACCTGCCTTCCCGCGGGGAGGCACCGCCTGGCTCGGTGCGGGGCGGACGGTGCTGAGCCAGGCCCGCGTGCTGTGTTGGCAGGCACCGGCAGCAACGCCTGCTACATGGAGGAGATGCGCAACGTGGAGCTGGTGGACGGAGAGGAGGGGCGGATGTGCGTCAACATGGAGTGGGGGGCCTTCGGGGACAATGGCTGCCTCGAAGACTTCCGCACGGAATTTGATGTGGCCGTGGACGAACTTTCCCTCAACTCCGGCAAGCAGAGGTAGGCGCCGAACCGCGCATGGGCCCGCCACGTGCTTCCCAGAACTGGACCGAGGCGAGTGAGCGGAGCCGCTACCGCAGCGTCTCCCAGGACGCTCGCTGGTGCTTGGGAGGTGTTACTAACAGAAGAGGTTTCCTTGGAAAGAGTTTCTTGTCAAATACGCTGGAAAGTTCTGAGTTAGTAAATATAAGAAGCAGCTCCCATGCCAAGGACTGGGAGAACAGGCCGGAGAGTCCTAGAACCTAGGTCGGGGAGCTGTGAGGAGAAACAAATAGAAGGGTGAACCCCCTGCTGCTACCAGGCTAAGCAGCATTGCTGGGGGCGGGGGCAGACAGGAGCAAAACCTTTCTTCCTCCTTCATCCGGCGTCTAGCGCCCTCTACTGTCAGACCCGAGCAAGGGGCTAGCCCCAGCTTCACAGAGCCCTGTGGACGGTGGGGGTGGGGGTCTGAGCTGAGAGACGGCAGCTTAAGATCTAACACACTTCCCGTTAGGAAGATGTTGCTTGTAGTATTTCCTAACTAGATTAATGAAGGGCCTTAGTTCTGCAGAATACACTTTGCAAAACATTTGTCTAGAATAGAGGTCACAGACTAAAATGCCTCTAGGAGTCAGACAGGCAACATTAATAAAGGAAGCAGGCCGGGACAAGAGTTGGGGTGGCCATGGGGTCTTGAATGAAACTATGGACCTTGGCTTTTTCTGTTCGAGACACCATGCAGGGCCTAAAGACCCTTAAGCCACTGCACAGTCATGTTTAGTTCCAGTGGCCAGGTCAGGGGCTCTACAGTTGGTACTAGTTACCTGAGTGATGATTGTGTCCAAGAGAATGTAAGTAAGGCCAGTCCTGGGGGGCCCTGTGGGCCTGGGGCAGCATGGTCAAGTTTGCTGAGGGTCGTGGCTCAGTGAGCAGCAACCCCAGGAATCAAGCAGCATTTCCTTTCCCACAGGGGGAGTCTTTGTGCCCTACACTTCCTAATGCACTAGGGCTGACCAAGCTGGCCTGGCCTGTCTCAGCGTATCTCACCACCTCCCTACTTAACCTCCATGAACGTTACCCTCGTTTCAGGTTTGAGAAGATGATCAGTGGAATGTATCTGGGTGAGATTGTCCGGAACATCCTCATCGACTTCACCAAGCGTGGGCTGCTCTTCCGAGGCCGCATCTCAGAGCGACTCAAGACGAGGGGAATCTTTGAAACGAAGTTCCTATCTCAGATTGAGAGGTGAGAGTTTAGGGCTATGTCCTCCTTTTTTCTAATGGACACAAACTGAAGGATTTCCATAGCTCAAGCAAGATCAGCGTGTGGCTTATACAAAGATCAGTTTCGTGGCTAACACATTCATGTCTGTAGTGTTTACTTAAAACACCTTATGGACATTTGTCATTTTAAGGGCAAATACATAACATTCTCATGAAAGATCATGCTAAGCATGACATGAGGCCGTGCAAAGTGATATTGTTGGGTTTAAGACCAAATATCAAAGGTAGAAAGATACCTGCTTGTAGGATGTAAATTCAAATGCACAGAATAATTAAACCATCCACACTTGGCTTAAAGGTCCTTCCTAACTGCTGGCTGCAGTAATCAGGCAGCCAGGATCGAGTAAAGGATCGAACATCATGGCATATATATATGCCATGTGGCGACTCTTTAGAGCAGAGCCTCCCTCCTCCAGTCTAATGGCAGAAAAATCTGCTCTAAACTAGAACAGTGAATTTCAAAACCCTTTAAAAATTAATACTGTGTCATTACTCTAAAGGCATAGTAGAACAGGAACTAGACAACTGGCATGGATGGGCCCCATGGGGATCTGCACCAGTGTATAGAAAGAACATGGTCTAGATTGCATATCTGTTTGTGTGCAAGGAGATCATTCCAGACTTCTAAAATAGTTCCCTTTATATAACAGGGTTTATTTTCTTCCTACAATTTTATGTACATTTGTTTCATAAATAGCACACAAGTGGGATTAAGACCACCCAGGGTGGCAGAGTAGAAATAGAATAGGAGTCAATGCTGCTTGATTAGTGCTTTTCTTGTGGACCAGTGAACAATAGTGAGAGAACGGACAGGAAAGAGCTTTGTAACTGGAAACTGTAACTGTCACTGTCATTGTTATTTCCAAATGAGTGGAATACACAGTGAATTTCCTTCTGAATGTGGCAGTGCCCTACCTTGTGTGGGGAGATACTTCTTTGCATTGCTGTCACCCTCAGGAAGAGTCAGTACAGTCCAGTGGGTTGAGCGCTGGTCTGAGTTTAGGCATGGGAGCCACCTCCCAGGGTCAGCTCCTGGAGGCCAGAGCCCATGGAGCCTGTCCTGGTGAAGGCGCCAGGCCCTGGAGTGGTGGGCCACCAGCCCTCTTGCTGCCTGACTGACCACCTACTGTCTCCCTCTCGCCCCAGCGACTGCCTGGCCCTGCTGCAGGTCCGAGCCATCCTGCAGCACCTGGGGCTTGAGAGCACCTGCGACGACAGCATCATCGTCAAGGAGGTGTGCACCGTGGTGGCGCGGCGGGCAGCCCAGCTCTGTGGCGCAGGCATGGCTGCCGTGGTGGACAAGATACGAGAAAACCGCGGGCTGGACACTCTCAAAGTGACAGTGGGTGTGGATGGGACCCTCTACAAGCTCCATCCTCAGTGAGTGCCTGACCCCAGCCTTCTCTGCCTACCTTCCTTCTCCCCTGTCTCCAATCTTTCCCTTTTCTTTCTCTCTCTCCTTTCTTACTTTGTAGCAAATTATCAGCCATTCCAAAGAGTGTACACACTGTATATGTTGTAGATTAAAGATGAATAGCCAGAAGTAGGCCTGAGTTTTACTCTCATCATTGGAAGCTCCTATGAGCCCCTCCCCAGTTGTACCGCACTCTGCTCTGCCAGGGGTCAGTGCTGCGTTGAATCAGTCCCTTGCTTTTCTTTTACCGAGTATATCTAGGTGTGTATCAATATTGCTTAGTCTTATTTTTTAACATACATAGAATCATATGGTATCTCTTCTGTGACTGACTTTTCTCACACCGTGTGTCTTTTGAGATGCGTCCACATTGAAGTATGTACAGGTAGTTCGTTAATTTTCAGGGCTGTATAGTGTACCTTTGAGTATGCTATAGTTTATTCTATCGTTGACGTGTTATTTGGGTTATTTCTAGATTTTGACTATTACAAACAGTGCGGCTGTGAACATTCTATCAAATGTACGCCAGAACTCTGGAGCAAGATATTTTTCTACAGTCTAGAGCAGGAGTTGGCAAACAGCAGCCATGAGCTGGTTTTGTAAATAAGGTTCTATCGGAACACAGCCATGCCCATCAGTTCATGTATTGTTACGGCTGCTACCTACAGCAGCAGGGGTGTCGCAAGAGACCACAAAGCTGAAAGCATTTACTGCTGGCCTTTTACAGAAAAGGTTCACTTCACACCCTCTCCCCGACCCCTAGGAGGGAGAACTACATTTTCTTTTCTTTTTACTCTTTTGTCTCTCCTTCTTCATCTCTTCTTTTTTCTCCCCTCTTATCAACCATTTCTCTGCTCTCTTCTTCCCTCATTTGCATATATTTTGAATAATTCATTTTGAAGTCAGAAAATGCCCCAATCCTCTCCACTGGAAGCCTTTCAGCTAAAGGTTAAAAGAGTAGATCTGTGCACTGGCCCAGGCAGTGGGCACAGGATGGAACGGGGGATAGAGAGTCCATGTTTGAATTTTACCCACTAGGTTTATTTCAAGGAGGTAAGAGGCTCTCCCAGAGTCTACACAGTTAGTGAAAAGCGAACTTCAGAAGTTCTGAGTTCCTTTTCTGGATGGTCAGTGTTGCTGTGCAGATAGGAGCCTTGATCCCAGATGAGGGTTAGGGTGGGGCCCTGGGACTTGGCATCCTTAGCTTCACAGATGGGGAGGGCACCCCGACTCTGCTGTGCTGGGTGGATGATGACTGTCTCTTTCTCTAGTCCCATATGGAAAGGATCTGTAATCATTGTAAGATCCTAACAATAACTCTGTTAAGTCTGCTCCTTTTGCCTTCAGTGACACTTTGGTGTAGATGTGGGTCTGTTGTAAGGCAATACCCCTGGAAAATATAAAATCACATTCATGGGTCTCAGTCCTTCCCGCCAGGAGTTTGTGAACAGATTGTGTGCCTCTGCAAGGCACACTTATGACTTTCATGACTGTTGAACTTCTCTTTTACTGATTAGTTTTAAGAGCACAATTTGCAAGAATTGCAATCTGCCAAAGTTGAATTCTAGCTCCCTCAATTGCCTAATGTGTGTATTGGGCAATAGTACTAGCATCTCCAAGCCTTGGTTTTCTGGTACATAATAAATAGTAAATGTTTGCCACATTTGTGACTGTCATCCTTCTCCTCATCTTAATTATTCCTGGGTTTCCAGGATCACTTCTTAGGGTCTTATTTCTGAATGCACAAATTAATCACGACTAAGACGGTTCTTCCTTCTGCCTTTTCCAGCTTTGCTAAAGTCATGCACGAGACGGTGAAGGACCTGGCTCCGAAATGTGATGTGTCCTTCCTGGAGTCAGAGGATGGCAGTGGGAAGGGGGCAGCTCTCATCACTGCTGTGGCCTGCCGCATCCGTGAGGCTGGACAGCGATAGAACCTCTGAAATCGGAAGGGACTTCCTCTGGCTCCCCCTCTTCTCTGTTTTAAATTACAAAGTGTCATCCACTTGTGTCAGAGACAGATCCCTTGGCTATTCCTTGGCAGAGAGGACCCCATCAGACTTGGTTTTTTCTGTGCCTACACTCACTGTAGAATTTGGTGCCCGAACCTTGGCTTTCCAAGATAAACACAATTTGAAGTAAGGGTTTGTTCACAATGGTCACAACCATTCCCATTGGTTCTCTTAAAACTTAAGAATGTTAACCCTTAGTAATTAATTCCTCTGGCCAAATTCCACGTCCCTGTGTAATTCTACAGGATGGGGACATTAATGAAGATACGATTGCTTCACTTTGGAGCCTGAACATGACATTTCTAGGTGTCGAGCATCCTCCAGCACAGATGTCGGCACTGATTCACCCATCAGATCTGGGAGGTCTCTACTACAACACCAGCCTCATTCTCCTACAGACAGATTGTGGGGGTGTGCGTGGAGGGGAATCCATGGATATCCACGTGGCAGCCCCTCTTCAACCTCGCCTATAAGCATTTGCCCTGTGGATTCCAGCATCACTGTTCCTGGAATCAAGGAATCCTGCATCTGGGCAATGAAACCAAAGCCAAGAGTCGACACATCCTGCAAGTGGGCTTGTGGCCACCTCTCACTGTGGATGCACAAATCATCCATGAGCAGTGGACCTTTGGGAGAGGGGGAGCTTTTTGGTTTGTTTTTAAAATTTTCCCTGCAAAAGCAGAAACACTGTATTTTCATTTTAATTTATATTTGAAATTTATTTAGTTTATGAAGTAGGTCTGCTCCTTCATCTTGACATGTAATGGTCAGCTGTACGTAATGTATTTATATGTTAATTTGTTATGTATATAGATATGCAGGTCTTGTCTGAATTGGCCTCCTTAGTACATCAGTGTAGTTAAAGGGTGGAAGGTGAAGATACTGACTAGTTACTAGAAATACCTCATTCGCCTGTGGGAAGAGAAGAGAAGCCTCTTCAGGGTGAGTGAACGGCAAAGTGGTTGCTTTCTGGCTCCTCCTTCCCTGTAGTCTTGGAAAGGTGAGGAAGGCAGGGACAGAGACAGAGACTGGGCCTGTGGGCTGAAGAAACCACAGTGACTGGCTGCTCTGTCTAGAAACTTTGCTGGGGCAATGTTACATGCAATGTTAACCAAAGGAAACCAAAAGAATCATTTCAAAAAGACTCATTGCTTAGAAATTTTTATTCTTAGGACAGTCAGTAGTATTTTAAAACTTTCTTACAAGACAAAGGAAACCACCAAAAAAAAGTTTTTTTAAGGTTTTTTCTAAACATTGACAATAAACCAAAACAGAATAAGTAAACAACCAAACAAAACCTCAGGGACAACATGTTTGGTGTATTTGTGCCCTCCTAGCAAGTTTCACCTTGGGTTTGTTTTGTAAAATGTGTTATAAGAATTGTTGTCCATGTGCTTCCCTAGGCTGAGCTGGCATTGGTCTGCTGACCTGTTTTTGTGGTTTTTATACACAGTATTTATTTTAAACTATTGGGAGGGATGGGAGTGGTGTAAAAACTTTCCTACCCTACTTTTCAAGAGTGCAGTTAATTCTGAATCTGAAAGCCCAGTTCTGCCTTGGAATATGCACGACCACAGACATTAAACCTGGATACTATGTGGTAAAGAGAGAATGGCCTTATAACACTGTTAAATTGGATACAAGGATCAAAACAGAAAGATGGAAAGAAACTCATGACTCAATTGCACCCAGTTTTTGCATAATCATCAAACTTGTGCTGAGAACAGTGTCTGATTATGTGATTTTTGAACAAGATTAGGTATAAATAGGTGAAAACCGCCCAGATCCCCTTGAGAAGCACAGAGGGCAGAGGGGCTGGTCCTTCTTCTGGTCCCACTTTGCAATCTGGTGTAGCTCCTCTGCCTCTCCCACGTGCACTAATTGATGCAAAACGTGGGTGACTCCTGGGGGCTTTCATAGATTTGTGGATCACTAAAGGACTCCCACAAAATAGAGGTGGATTTTAACTTAAATTTTAAACTTGAAGATTAGGTACTATCTATGAAATTACACATTTTGTTTTTAAAGGTAGAGACGTATGTGCAGCTATTAAAGATGTGTTGTCGGTTTCCAAAAAGGAGCACTGGAAAATGCATTTTGAATGTTTGTGTTCCCAGAATAGGCTGGCAGTCCTTTGATGACACTGCTTTGCTTGGTGTAAATACAGTGGATCTCAACCTTTGGGGTGTGCTGAATAGCAGATCATCTCGAATCCTTGAGCACTCAGTCTAGTGAAAATGTTGTTGTTATGTACAATAAATTCCTAGTTTAGTTAACTATGTGGTGTTAACTATTATTAATAAATTTTAACATTTTCCAAAATACTCAGTGTGTGATTCATGAGCATTTTCAAGAGTGCAGTCATCTTTTGGTCACATCAGTACTTCCTGGCCAGGCTGATGAATAACTTAATGAGTGTCTTGACTTTGAGTGTACGTGTTTGGCAGGCATGTGGCCAAGACTTGGCCTGATCCCAGATATTTCTCTTCCCAGAGACTCAATCCCAGTATAACTAGAAGGTGGATTTTCCTGGGCCGCCTTTGAGCCCCTAGATTGCAAGCACCATGGCCAGGCCTGCAGTTCCTGTTTAAACAGCTTGGCTGAGCTGTATCATAATCCTTCAGGGCTCTGGCTGGTCTTGGTAGGCAAATGCGATTCACGTTCAAGACATATAGCCCTTGTGTGACTGTCCAAAAAGCACTTGCCTCTGTCTTCTCCCTACCAAACTCTGCCCTCTCCTTAATAAGCAAAACACAGATCTGAGGAATAAATTCCTCAAAACTCCCTAGTGATACCATTGACATTGTCGTGGCCCTGCTTGACAATAACAGAGAGAGGAAAATGACCAAGGCTAAAAGGATAATAGAGATAGCCAGCAGGTGAAGGAAAACTTAACACTGGACACTATTTTTTCTGATATCAAATTGGTGAGATTATGGGAGCATTTTCATACATGATTAGTGGAAGTGTAATTGGTACAACCCATTTAGGAGGAGAAATAGGCAATAAGCCACGAAAGCAGATTTTTGTGTAATTTTCTAGAAATTTGTGCTAAGGACATACACCTGTTAGGGACTAAGATGTAGCTTTAAGGTTATTAACTATTGTATGGCTTATAATGGCTAAAAAGAGAAATTGTATCTATGTAATAAATCTGCCTACACTGGATCAGGGTCCATTCCTGTTATTGCAAACATCTTAATACAGTGACTTGATTATGCAGGTGGTGGTAATGCTGAGAAGGCAAACAGGACAGAAGCAACCTGGAGATTAGAAAAATCAAGAAAAACAGCTTTGATCCCTCTGGCTGGATCAGAGTTCCAAAGCTGGGGCAAGAGGTGGGGTTGAGGGGGCAGGACCCGGGAGCGCAGAGCAGGGTGGGCGATGAAGAAATATTCTGCCGTTGCTCCCTCCCACCCACTAGTTTTCTAGAAGTAGGGTTTCCCGTTGGCCCAACCTGGCAGGAAGCGAGTTGGCACAGGGAGCCTGGGGAATGGAGTGTCCTGTGATATACAGGGCAGGGCAGCAGGTTTCTGAGCAACTGGCAGGCACCCTACGCAACCATGATGGTGGCATAGAATATTTAATAATAAAATGTCGATGGTAAGTTGGTTCATGCCAAAAGTGTGTTATAGAACAGTATATTATGATCCTATTTTTGTTAAAAAAAATGATGTATGACATAGGAGTTGTGATGGTTTTCTCTGAGTGCCTCCTCTGCCTCACTGAACTGTGCAGAGGCCTCAGTCCCTTTCTCAGCAGCTCCCCGCAGATGACCCACCCCTCTGGGGTGTGGCTCCCCCAGCCCAGCTCCAGCTATGTGCCAGCCTCAGCCAGGCTGCTGCTCAGCACAGTTTTGGTGCCACCCACGTCCCTAGGTGGCTGCTGCCCCAACCTCACAACCTCAGGGAAGAGCTGCTCTCCCATTTCCCACTGGCGGCTCCCGAGAGGATATAGACCCTTAATTCTCCACAGACCATAACACCAGACAAGATGTTCAGAAGAGAATTTTCGCAGTGCATAATTTAAAATGGGTTCCTGCTCCGTGAGGCCCTCAAAGCCCTGGACTGCCCGTGCTCGTGCTCCTGGGCTTCCCTTGAGCTGCTCCCTGCAGCCCAACTCCCACCTCTTCTTTGGGGTTCCTCACCACGGCGGAAACTGTTCCCTTTGTCGGGGATCAGAAAACAATATCCCCAAAATATGGTGCTTTGACATGCTGAACTAAAGCAGCAGCCTCAAGAGCTCTCTGACCTTCCTTCTACCCCTCAATCTCTCAACCCTCTGTCTCCCACAGCACAGGATGATACTCCTTTATGTGCATGAGGACTGAACCCACCAGGGAGAACATAATAGCCTTCCCTGAAATCTCTCCCTGAAATCTCATTATTGCAGGAGAGAAGACTGAGGAATGCAACCACCCTTGGACAGACTTTTTCACAAGATAATGTGTGCCTCTCAGGCTTATTCAGATTCCAAAGAGAATCATTGACAAGTTAATTTCTGTCTGCCACCGTACATTGATTCTTCCTAATAATCAGTTACTACCACTCAAAAAAGTCACATTTCCCCCATGTCTCCTTCCCCTATGAAGAAGGTTATATAAGAACCTGGACCTCACTGGGTTATTGGGTAATCATTCTACCACTGCCTGCCCCATGCCAGGAACATTAAAATAAAGTTGTATGCCTTTTTCTCCTATTCATCAGCCTTTTGTCAGTTCGTTTTCAGCAAACCTTCAGGGAGCAAAGGGGAAAGCTTTCCCTCTTTGTCCCTATAGATTTGATGCTGTGAGCCGGATAAACCAAATCTGCTCCTTCTGGAAGCCACAGCCAAGGAAACCCAGGACCTGACAAACTGGCACAAAGGGCAAAATGTCTTTCTAGTCAGATTCCCAGGTGTCTGTGGAATCCAGTTGAGCGGACAGTACAAATCGCTGTTTGTCTCTTTTTCCTATCCAATTTCAGATTAATGGAAGGAAAGCATTTGTGTGGACTAGCTCTAGTTTGGTGACTCTGGTATTTTTATCATGGGGGCTGCATCTTCTGCACCTATTTTAAAAACACCACATATGTCTATAGTCCGCTAAACCTGGAAAGTTGCCTCTGGGATTTTTCACAAAAAAGAATTATTGGCTTGAGTTCCTTAGGGGGTAAATAAATTGGCTATATTTAAAAAGAAAATTTTTTAAAGAGCTCTCAAAATAGCTGTCTTCTTGGTACCTATGAAAAGACATAAAAGAGATATAGCCTTAGAGACTTCTTTGACAAGATTAAAAGAAAAACAGATATCAGATTTAAAGCAAAATTAAAATTCTTTTAATGCACAAACTATGTACTTTGGATTACCTTTGGGAGTTGCAAAAAGGGCACTCCATCCTGTGGTCTAGTGGTTATGAATCAGTGTTTTTCCTTCTACAAACAAGGTTCAATTCCCAGTCAGGGAACCAGTTGCTTGGAAATGTTAGATCTTTCGACACAAGAGGAAAAAACGAAACACATTTATGAGAATTAGATTAAATTATTTGTTTTGAATTTATATTTGTATGACTTGACTTTTGGAGGTACCCATTTGCCTGTAATCCTTTCTTTCCCCATGGACAGCTTTGATTTTCTGTTGGTATTTTCCATCTATCAGGTCACACGGGTTGTTGGGTCTTTGGTATAGATTGCCAGCTGAGAAGTTGGGACTCCAGGGATTATGGCCAGACAGAGCTCTTTTTCCTATCCAATTTCAGATTAATGGGAGAAAAACATTTGTATGGACTAGTCCTGGGTTTGGTGACTCTGGTATTTTCATCTTGGGGGCTCCATCTTCTGCACCCATTTTAAAAACACTTCATTTGTCTATAGTCTGCTAAACCTGGAAAGTTACTTCTGGGACTTTTTTTTTTTAAAAGGATTATTACACCCCATTCACAGCTAGTGAAACTTTCTCTTCTTTAAGCTGTCCTTGGGAGTGAACTAGATCCTGAAAGGTTTGCAGCTTTTTGCTCCCTCTTTGGAGACCTGGCTAAAGCCATAAATGGCTTCTTGGTTTTATTCTCATGTGTGCTTATTTCTGAGTTATTTGAAGGTATGTCTCTGGTTTATATTTAGAGCATGATGGCAACTACTCCACCCCCCACTCCACCCCATCCTCACCCCCATTTATCTCGGTTTGTTTCCTGGCTAGGGGAGCTGAAGCCATGAGCAAGTGTGACACCCCTCCAAGGCACAGGGGGCAGTGCTGCTCTTGCAGCCACCAGCACCAATTCTCTCAGCAAAAGGCCGGCTGCTCACAGGCCAGAAAGTTTGTTGCTTGTGTACTTAAAATAATTTTTTAAAAAGACCTATATGGTCAGAAGGCAGCTTAATTAAAAGCTGATATTCAGATGTTTTTTTTTTTTTTGGATTCTATTTCTCCCAAGGGAATTTCTTAGTTGACTAGACCCCTGTTTTTTAAACCCCTGCTAACTAGAACTTTATTGGCCTTCCGGGAAACTTAAAAACTCTCTAAATTGGCTCCTCCAAGACATGTTCTTCTACTTACTAAAGTCCAAATGCTTTCCAAGCTCATTTGACTTTAATAAATCTCTGATAAATAAAGTTAGTTTAAAAATTGTTGGTAAAATAAAACAGAAATGTTCTTCAAAATTGTCAACATTAATTTAGACATTTTTGCCTGGGTCTACTGGTTAGACAGACTTATGCTGTCTCTACTGGATGTTTTAAGATCATAAAACTTGCTGTGTGATAGTTTTGATACTTGTTTGATTTGCCTGTGAGCTAAAGTTGTCAGGGCTGCCTGCTGGACTCCCCTGAAACCTTACACACATCTTGCTGTGAGCTTATGTCTTCCGTTTTGAGTCTCTGAATTCTGGGGTCTGGAGAGGTGGCCATGGTGAGGACTGGGGACATCTGTGTCTGCAGCACAGGGCAGAGCCAAGCTCAATGTGGCCCCATCTTCCCTGTTCCAACTCTGCCTCCTGGCCATGCTGGAAGAGGTTGGATCCTCCAGGCATGGTCTTCACAAGTCTGTCCTCTGTCCTGAGCTCTGCACTCATTGTGTAAATCCGGGACCTGGGCAGGTTCTGCCTTTCGGAGCCATCCTGGGTGCCACATGTGTACTTGGAAGCTAGGATGACTGTGCAGGAGCACACTGGGAAGGGTACCCATGTCCAGTATCTCAAAGGCCTTGGTTAAAACAAGACTGGCTGATGCAGGCTTAGCCTAGTTTTGCTTTTTCAAAAGCAAAAATAACTTAAATGGTTAGCTTTGTTTATCATGAATAATTCAAATATAATTGTTAAGAATGAGTAAATTAAGTAAATGTAAATGGGATAAATGTTTATAAATAAACTTGTCATAGTTTCAAAAATCTTTTCAGTAATTTAAAATCTTAAAGTCGTGTTATGTTAAATTAAGTAATAACTAGTCATAAAATGTTAGAGTCATTTCTAAGTAAGTTAAAATACTGAAACATCGATTATTAAGCAGAAGTTTAAGTTTATATTCTTTGACAAATTGTTTTATATGGTATAGAAAAGCAAAATATATCTGGATCTGTTCATAAACATAAAAAATTGAGGAAACATCTTTCTAAAAATTATGAAATGGTTTTCATCCACAAATACTGATATAAAACAGTTCAAAATTACTTACTTCATAGGTTTTCACTAGAAATTAAGGCTATTAAGAGTTAAAATTATAATTAATATGTACAATTAAAACTACTAGATATAAGAAACAATTTTGTGTACACAGTATATGAGGAAAGTAACATGTTATGAGATATCAAGATGTATTTTTGTTGAGGAGAGAAATGATTTTGTCTAGGTGGAAGTCATTTAAAGGCTGTTTCAGAATAAATGAATAAAGGAAGAAATAATATAGATGAAACTGAGTGTATATAAAAAGTTGGGAAAAGAAAGAATGGAAAAAATGTAAGAGGTTATTAAAGGTTTATGAAAATCTTATCTTGTATGGTCAAAACAGACTGAGATTGAATGGATTTGTTAATAAGATTTTATTAAAATTAGCTTTGATATTAATAGTACACCTGATAGAAAAGAAAAATTTGCTTTTCTCTTTTAAACAAGATTTTCTTATATTGATATGAAATTAAAAAAGATTTTGTTCACCTTTTGAGTGAACTACAAAAACATTAAAAGAGGGAAGAGAGAAAGAAACAGAATCTGTGTGCCTCATGCTGTCTTTTCTTAGGTCTTTTGATTATGTGCAAAATCAAATATTCTATCTACACTAAAGAGTAAAGATTTTTGCTTTTTGAAATATTTTTATTATTACTTTGGCTAAATGAATGACTATTATTTTACAAAGACCTATTTTAATGATCAAATGTTTTAAACCTTTGACATATTTGACAGGCCTCTCAAAATCAAATTCCAAATTCTAAATTAAATCTTTTTGACATTGAACTAACCTCTGGACATTCCAAAAGGGCCCCTGGATGTCCAAGAGAGACATATTTGGCTAATTTGGTATGTTAAAATCATACAGGAAGCATTGCCAAATAAGAAATGGTGTTTAACTTCCTTTGAGTTATATTTGTATGAATGTGTTGTTAATATGTGTCCAAAAATTATGTGAGATTCCAAAAATTCTGATGTCTTGGTATATGTTATGAGTCATAATTATGTCTATTATGTTAAATTGTTGTAGGCCACAGAAAATAACCAAAGTTTCTTGTCAATTGCATCTTTAACAGTGATGATTTTAAGACTTGTTGTCCACAGTTAATTGCTTTATTCTGATACATTTTTTTCCTGAAAGCTCTTTGCAAATCCTAAAGTGTTGTATCTTTAAGGAGGTTCACGCAAAATACTGCTACAAGTACTCAAATACAGGTTTCTGAGAACTTTGAGATCATACTATGGGACTGGGTAAAAATTCTAGAACTCTAAGGAAAAATAATGAATTTACAAAATTGCTGATCTAACATCAAACGAAACAAGAATTGATTATGTGGGACTGACATTACATGAAGGACTAAAGTAATTTTTATGATTTTTTTGTCTGAAACATTGTTGAATCTTCTTATGTTTTGATTTCCAGAATTAAGAAAACTGTTTTTCTCTTAAGCTATCGTTTTATAAAAATTTGGTAAAGTATACTTTTGTGAACAAAATTGTAACTTTTACCTTTCTATCTGGTGCCTCCAGAATTTGGAAACTGTTCATGAAGCCTATTCATAAAATAAGAATTTTATGGCAATATATTTATTTGCATAAGTTCAGTAAGAATCTCTTCTCTTTTCTAACAAGACACAATTAGAGACACTGGTCGTTTTACTGAGACTTTGATTGGAATGTCATTTTTGGGTATGACCAGATAGCTTTAAGGAATGGAGGCTGACTTTATAAAGCCAAAAGACTTAGAAAAATATTGGCCTGGTAACCTGGATATGCGATTCCTTTATAGGGTTCCTAGCCTTGCAGTAAGTAAAGAATGTTACTTTCTGACAGGCCCAGGGATCTCAAGGTATTTGGGGGACATTGAGAAGTAAGAAATTCACCTCAGTACTACAGGTATTACAGACACAGTCTGATGGTTGAGTTTTTGGCTTGGCTCCTTAGCCTCAAGATGCTTTTTAAAAGTCTAATCTGGCCAGGCATGGTGGCTCATGCCTGTAATCCTAGCACTCTGAGAGGCCCGGGTGGGAGGATTGCTTGAGTTTAGGAGTTCAAGATCAGACTCAGCAAGAGTGAGACCCTGTCTCTACTAAAAATAGAAAGAAATTAGCTGGGCAACTAAAAAAAAATAGAAAAAATGAGCCAGGCATGGTGGCGCATGCCTGTAGCCCCAGCTATTTGGGAGGCTGAGGCAGGAGGATCTCTTGAGCCCAGGAGTTTGAGGTTACTGTGAGCTATGATGACACCACAGCACTCTAGCCCAGGCAACAGAGCGAGATTGTCTCAAAAAAAAAAAGTCTAAGAGGAGATTTCTTATGAAAAGTGTCAGCAAAACCAACTTAAAAAGAGACTATATAGTCAATAACCATGCTTGTAACAGAGGGAACGACCCTGAAAAAGGGTAAAAATGTTTTACAAGCTGTCCCTTTAAAACCTCCCCCACTCTTTTTGAGGATTAAAACCTGCATTCCTGTCTCAGGCCAGTGGTTGGGCGGGGCAGGGGAATGTCCTTTGTTCTTGGTACCACAGCAGATGGCTCAAGGGAACTGTCTGGGTGTGAAGACAGTGAAGATTGTCTTCACTGGAAATGGGACAGATCAGAACCATCAACTATAGTTAAACAGCAGTAGCATGAAGCTGAAAACCGTCCCTTTAAAAGCTCTGTGTTTCTGCTTATAGTTAGGAAAATGCTATTTTAAGGCAGGAGTCCACCTTTTACTCATTTGCCGGCAAGATCATAAACCTCCCTTTCTTTCTCCTCCAACCACTTGTCCTCCTTCTTTAGATGCATCAAGTGCTGAACTTTCAGTTACATTCTTGCTAAACTTATGTAAATAATTGGGTCAAAGACTAAACATAGTTTGAAAACAAATTAGTCTTATCATGATTATTTTTAGTAGAAGTGGGGTGACTGGAGATAGAAAGATTATATTTCAGAGGAAAACCTATAGTACATCCATTATTAGATTTTAGCTCACTGG
This sequence comes from Avahi laniger, assembly GCA_963575035.1. NCBI lineage: Eukaryota > Metazoa > Chordata > Mammalia > Primates > Indriidae > Avahi > Avahi laniger. The sequence goes on along the minus strand of CAUYSK010063753.1, from coordinate 37,858 downwards.
TTTTGAGCTTTTATTCTTTACCTGCAGTTTGAAGTGGATCTGAATTTCTTATGGTTTCCTCTAATACCCGACTCTAAGTGTCTAAACTAATGTTTCCAATTTTTTTTTCCTGTTTTTCTGGCTTGAAACCACTAAAAATTAAAACCGTCTTTTTCCTAAGGCTTCAGCTAGTCAACTTGGCTTTCCAAAAAAAATTACCTCAACAGCTTATACTTTGTACACACAAACTGCAAACCAGAAAAATCTGTCAGATTGCCACTAATCTTCTCAACTGACTGCCTTTCAGACTCTAAAGAAACTAGTTTATAGACTACTCCAGACATTAAGCTTTGTTTTTCTTCTGTTTCCATAGAAATGCCTCTTATTAAAGATCTGTTCACATACATCATATGCAGAGGACTAGCTTTGAGATTCCATCTGCAATACCATCTTTGAGAATAAAACACAACTATTTAATTGGACTGGTCTATTCTCAGGAATGGGAAACTTGTTGAATGGGATCCTTTGTCTCTCAGTGCTAACTCAATTTTTTCCTCCATAGCTACCAACTCAACTTTTAATATATTAATATAAAACTTCTAGGAATATTTAATACAGGGGAATGTTGGGGCTCAGAAAATGATGCCCCAAAATATGGCACTTTGACATGCTTAACTAAAGAAGCAGCCTCTAGGTCCCTCTGACCTTTCCCTCTATCCCCGATCTCTCAGCCCTCTGTCTCTCCCAAAGCACAGGATGAGGCTTTTCTCTGATATTCCTTTATCTTTATAGGACCAGACCTAAGGAGAACACAATTGTTCTCCATCCCCTCCTTGAAATCTCATTCTCTACTACAGAAAAGAAGACTGAAGAATGCAACCACATCGGGATGGATTTTTCACAAGATAATGTCTGCCTCTCAGGCTTATTCAAATTCCAAAAAGAATAATTTACAAGTTAATTTTTGTCTCCAAGGTCCACTCATTCTCCCTAATAATCACTTACTGCTTCTCAAAAAATCACCACATTTCTCCGATCTCTCCTTCCCATATGAAGAAGGGTATAGAAACGGCTGGATCTTGTATTCTTGGGTAAATCATTCTCCTGTGACTCTCCATGTTATGCATATTAAAATAAATTTGTACGCCTTTTTTCTCCTGCTAATCTGCCTTTTGTCAGTTCATTTTCAGCAAACCTTCAGAGGGTGAAGGAGGAAACTTTCCCTCTTCACCTCTGCACCTTCAAACAAATGGATGGTCTGCAGCCAGGTTGTTTGCACCTTGGAAATTGCTTTTCCGGCTTCTGCCAAGACCATTGAGCCTTTTTTCTTTCTTAGTTGTTTTGTTTACTTTAGTTTGGGCCCCAGGTGCAGAAAGCTAAATTACTCATACTCCCGCTTCATTCAGGGCATTTTCCAGTCTTTGCGCAAATCCTTCTTGCTTTTTTATTTCCTTATTCCCTTTTATTCTCATTGCCCATTCTCCACTTACAATTGGCAACTATGTTATTGTGTTTCATGTGCAACTTATTTTTTACGTGTCTTTATGGAGCATGTATTGTTTTGTGTGCAAGATTTTTTTTAATTTACAAAATGCTATTGGTTAAAAGTCTCTTTTTTTCCCCCATTAAGCATCATGCTTTTAAAGACCCACGGATGCTGCTATGTGTACATCTAATTCATTACTTCCAGTTGCTAGATAATACCCCATTGTGTGGATGTACTGTATGCTCCCATCCATTCTTTCCGTGATGGACATGTGCATTGACTCAGCTCCAGCTACACAAACACTGCAGTGAGCATCTTTGCACATGTTCCCGTAAGCATCTTTGTAATAATCTCTCTGGGCATCTACCCAGGAGCAGGATAAGCTGGATCACAGAAGTGCATTTGCTTCATTTGACCCCCAAACTCCCAGATTACTCTCCTTAAAGTCTACCCCAGCCCCTGATCCCACCAGTAGCAAATCTCTGCTAACACTCGCATTATCCTGCTTTCTAATTGTTGTTAATCTGCAGAGTGTAAAATGAGATCTTTTGGTTGTTTTAATTTACATTTCTCTAATTACTATGGGTTTGAGCATCTCTTCATATGTTTCTTAGTCTTTTGGATATTCCTTAATCGCCTTTTCATATTTATTTCATTGCTCATTTTTCAACAGTTTTTCTTTTTTCTTCCCGATTTGCTGGAGTTCCTTGTTTAATCTAGACATCAGCCTCTTCTTGGCTTTAGATATGGCAGGTATCTTTTCCCAACCTGTTAATTTTGTCCATGATGTCCTTTGTTGACCAGAAAGCCTTTCTTTTGGTGTAATTAAAATACATCGATCTTTTTTGCTTTATGGTTTGTACTTTTGACTTTTCTCACCCTTAGACCACTAACATGGTCTTCCGTTAATTTCATTTATAGGCTTACTTTTTACCTTAACGGATTAATAAAACCCTTAGGGAGTCCATCCTTCTATATAATATTAGGTAAGGCCCAGTTTTACTTTATTTTTTTCATGTTATTGGTTACTTAATATGTCTTTTCTTACTGATCTGGGACACCTTTTCTGAAATATTCTAAGTTTGCCAGGGTCTATTTCTGAGTGTTCCTTTCTGTCTCATTGGTCTGTTTTGTTTGTTCTTGGGCCAATGACATACTGTTTCTATTACTAGGGCTTGGTCGTGTGCCTTACTACCTAGTGGGGCTGGTCTTACTTCTTTCTCAAAGGTGACTGTGCTATTCATGGCCCTTTCCTCCTCCATGTAAATTTTAGAATAAGTTTATCTAATCTCTGAAAAAATTAAGATTACATTTTGGTGAGAGTTGCAATGAATTGACTGATTTGGAGGATAGAATTGACCTTTAGCATATTCACAAGAGCATTGAATGGAATGTCTATTTATAAAATCTTTTCCACCTTATATCAGAGTTTCTTTCTTTTTTTTTTTTTTTTTTGACGCAGAGTCTTGCTCTGTTGCCCAGGCTAGAATGCCATGGTGTCAGTGTAGCTCACTGCAACTTCCAACTCCTGGGCTCAAGGAATCCTCCTGCCTCAGCCTCCTGAGTAGCTGGGACTACAGGTGCACACCACCACATTTGACTAATTTTATCTATTTTTAGTAGAGACAAGTCTCACTCTTGTTTAGGCTGATCTCGAACACCTGACCTCAAGTAATCCTCCGGCCTCTGCCTCCCAGAGTGCTAGGATTACAGATGTGAGCCACCACGCCTGGCCTATGGGGTTTCAAAGTTTTCTCTATAGAAGTTTTGTGAAGTAAGTTAATGCCTGGACAGTTCATAGTTGCTGTGCATGGTCCTTGATTTTATTATATTTTCTGGTTGGTTATTGTAGTGTAAAGCATGCTTTTTCAACCTCAGCATCATTGAACATTTTGGGCTGGATAATTTTTTATTTTTGGGGAGGAGGGAGGTGCTGTCCTGTGTACCGTAGGGTGTTTAGCAGCATCTTGGGCTTATATCCATCAGATGCCAATAGCACCGCAACCCAGCTGTGACAAAATGTCTTCAGATACTAAATATCCCCATGGGATTGACTGCCAAAATACAGCACACCCAGTATTTTATCCCAAATATTGTATGGGACAAACTTATGCTAAATATTTTTTTCTTATTTATCTGATACTTAAATTTTACCAGGCATCCAATATTTTTATTTACTAAATTTGTCAACTGTGCCTGGAAGGCAAATTCACTCCTGATTGAAAATCACTGGTGTAGAGACATATTAGAAATTTTTGTAAGTTGATCTTATTTCCAATAACCTTGTCAAATTTTATTATTAGTTGTAATAGGTTCTTTGTTCTGTTGGTTTTTCTATGTAGATGAGCACATTTCCTACAAATAATGTCAGTTTTATCTCTTCCATTCCATTCAAATTGCTAACCCTGTTTTTTAAAAATCTTTCTTTACAACACTGGTTAAGATTTACAATATTAAGTTATATAGTAGCAGTAATAGTGCATTTTTGTCTTATTTTCGATCTTAAAGGGAATGTGCCTAAATTTTGTTGATGGAAAACCCAAATTCTGCCAAAATATTGGAAGAGATTTATTCTGAGCTCAATATGTGTGACCATGGCCTGGGGAGCACAGCCTCATGAGGTCCTGAGAAAATGCACCTGAGGCATTCGGGTCACAGCTTTGTTTTCACATCCATAGAGACAGGAATGACAGATGAAACTATCCATCAATACATGGAAGGTACACATTGGTTTCACCCAAAAAGGTGGGATATCTGGAAGTGGGGCTTACAGTCACAGATGGGTTTCAGGGATTCTTTAGTTGGCAATTGGTTGAAAGACTCAAGCTCTGCTAAAGACCTGGAGTCAATAGAAAGAAATGTTTCAGTTAAGACAAGGGGGTCTGCTATCTCAGGTGATGCTATTCCAGAGTCAGGTTGGAAAGTAAGATCCATCATACTGCATTAATAAAAGCCTCATTTTGATGAGATTTTATGGTTTGTAGGGCATGACTCACCAGGCCTCTTAGAAAGGAATTTGGGCAAGAGAAAAACAATGATCAGAGTTCAGTCCTGAATTTCCTCCATAAGAAAAATGTTTTCTATAGATGTTTGGTTCCAATTTAAGGAGTTTCTTTTCCATTCTTAGTGTCTTAGCCATACAGGCTGCTCTAACAAAATATTATAAACTGGTGACCTGTAAACAGCAGAAATTTCTCCCAGCTCTGGAGTCTGGAAAGTCCAAGATCGAGGTGCTGGCAGATTTGGGGTCTGGTGAGGGCCAACTTCCTGGTTCATAGAAGGCATCTTCTCTGTTCATCTTCACATGGTGCAAGAAGGAACTAGAGTGTTTTCAGCCCCTTATAGGGGCACTGATCCTATTCATAAGGGCTTTACCTCCTGACCTAATCACCTTGCAAACAATCTTCTGCCCAATACCATCACATTGGAAACTAGGTTTCAATATATGAATTTGGGGAGACACAAACATTCAGTATATAGCACTTAGTTTGCTAAGATTTTTACTTATAAAGTCTTAAATAGCTATTGAACTTTATTAATGGTGTTTTTGTATCTATTTAATTAAATGTACTTTTTTCCTTGTTTACTCTTCACTGTGATGAATAACATTGATATATTCTCCTATAAATCTTCCTTGTATTGCTGGCATAAACCATGTCTGATTTTTAGCACATTGTTAGATTATTTCAGCTGATATTTTATTTAGTATTTTTGCAGCCTCTTTCATAAGTGAAATGGACCTGTTATTTTTTTCTTTGTATTGATTCAATCCAATTTTGAATCAAGATTACATTAGCTTCATAAAAAATGCTGGACAGTTTTCTCTCTTTACTGGAATAATTTGTGTTGAGATAAAAGATTATTTGTCTGATGAAAGTTGGGTAGAACACATTTGCAAAACTCTCTGGGCCTGGGGCTTTTGGGAGAGGAGCTGTGATTATCATTTCAATTTCTTTGATGCTTGTTGGTCTATTCAAGCATTCTATATCTTGGCATTTCATATTTCCCCAGAAATTTATCAATAATGTCTAGGCTTTCAGAATTGTTTAGCATACAGTTGTCCATAATACTTTAAAAGCTTTTCTTTTAGAAAACTTCAAACACATACGTAAGTATTAATAGATTAATGAGCACCTGCTGCTTCAACAGTTTTCAAATCATGGCCAATCTTGTTTTATCTATAGCCCCACCCACATGTCTTCATAATACCTTGAAGCAAATCTCAGACATTGCATCATGACACCTGCAAATGCTCCAGTAGGAATCTTCCAAAGACAAGGACTCTCTTTTTCAGTCTATCCGCTGCAATGCCATTACCTCCTTCCCGATAATAAATCTTCAACATCAAGAAACTCCCAATCAGTGTTTAAGTTTTCAATTATTGAATGATTTTTTTTTTTTGGCAAAGTTTGTCATTTGAATCAGAATCCAAACAAAGTCTACATCTTGCTCTTGGATGACCTGTCCTTTAATCTCTCATAACCTCTGTTCCCCTCTAGCTCTCCGTTTTTCTCTCCTCTGAAGAAATTGGGTCATTTGCCTAGAGAGTCCCATGATTGCAACTCTAGTTTGACATGTTCCCCTGTCCTCTGTATTTCTGTAAATTGGTGGTTAAATCTCGGCTCCTGATCAGATTTAGGTTGGGTATTTTGACCAGGCTATTTCAAAGAGGTTATTGTTATTACTTATTCTTTCATCTTTATTGCATCTGTAATTGTTTTTCCCCTTTTTGATTGTAGATTTTATCTATTTGCAATTTCATTTTCTCACTCCTTTTTTGATCAGTGTTGCCAGAATTTTATGTGATTAATCTTTTCAAAGAATTAGCTTTTGGTTTTGTCATTTTTTTCTGTTTTTTTCCCCCATCTCACTTCATTGATTTTTGCCCTTATTTATTTATTTTTCTTTCTTGTTTCTTGGATTTGCTCTGCCGCTCTCGTTCCAACTTCTTGAATTTTCAGTTTGACTTGTGTTTGAAGTTAAGAATGTCCTTCTATTTAGTGCTTCAAGTTCCATACATTTTGAGACATGGACATTTCATTGGCATTCTAAGTACTTAGTAACTTGCTGTGTATTTTCTTTTTTTACCTTTAAAAATGTAATATTCTCTTAATTATTTTCCAGCAATATGTTTTATAAAACATCCCTTTGTTATTCATTTCTGATTTTTTTGGCATTATGGTCTGAGAACACGATCTGTTTTATATTGCTTCTTCGTAATTTATCAATTAGTCCTTCGTGGCCTGGTATATGGGGAATGCTGTAACCCTTTTAGATGTGCTTGGAAACTCTGGTGTTGGGCACAGAATTAAAGAAAGAGAGAGGGAGAGTGACAAGCATAGAGGCAGAGTGACTGTAGGTATATTCCAGAGCATTAACAGAAGTTATCTCTAGGTTTCTTGATGAAGGAATTACAGGTGACCTTTATTTTCTTCTTCTTGGACAGCAGTAGCCTTTACTTATCTATGTTGCCAAACATTTTTGAAAACAATGTCGGAGATTTCACATGCCCTGAGTGGTAAGAGCAATGGTGGACAAACGGCTACATGTGCCATCACCCATCCTCTGGGTGACTCACCTGCCCTTCTGGGCCTGCAGTTCTGCCCTACAAAATGAGATTTAAGCTCCCACTCAAGTTGAACATCTATATTCTGCTGTTGATAAGCTCCATTGGCTACTGGCATGGTTACTTAAAAATCCTGGGATCTTGGGATGTGGTCCGGGCCCTCAGGTGGCAGCACAGCAGCACATCTCACAAACCTGGCCTGGAGGGAGTGCTTAATCCAACCCGTGGGGGGCCGGGGCTGAGGCCTTTCTCACTGCATTATCAGGAGATGATGTGGCTTTTTCCTTTCTTTCATTTAGCAATAAACACATTTCTTTCTCCCATCATGTTCTGTTTTCCAGGCTGTAAGCACATTGCCAAGGAAAGCAGACAAGAAACATGCCAGTTGGAGCATTGACATAGGCAGAAATCGGTATGCCTGGCAGTGCCTGGACTTCAGGCCTGTTGAGGGACAAACGTGTGATCTGTTTTATTAAATGTTTTTCTTCTTTTTTTTTTATTTCAGCATATTATGGGGGTACAGATGTTTAGGTTACGTATGTTGCCCTTGCTCCCACTCCCCCCTCCAAGTCCGAGTTTCAAGTGCATCCATCCCTCAGATGGCGCGCATTGCACTCCTTGTGTACGCAAATACCCGTCCCCTCCCCCCTCCTCCTCCCCCCTGCCCGACATCCAATAGATGTTATTCTTATATGTGCACTTATGTGTTGATCAGTTAATACCAATTTGATGGTGATAAATGTTTTCCTTCTTAATGAGCAGTAGGAAATGCCAGAACCATCTGCAGCCCCCCGCCGACCCCGGGACTGGGGAAGGTGTAGTATTCGGAGCAGAGCGTGTTTCTCTTTTCTGATCGCCCAGTCATGGCAGGAATGTTCTCACCTGGGGGCTCCACCTTTTATACAGGCAGAATTCTACTTCTGAAAGGACAAAGTGACCCCTTCCTTGGCAACTCTCTACACATTTCTAAGCCCCAGATACCGCCCTAAGGCCATTTTCCTGTGCTCCACAGAATGAAAATATCGGGAAAACGGTTTGTGCATGTGTATTATTCAGTTGACATACATCATGTATGAAACGAGTATGAAGTGGCTGCGCAAACTCTTGGATGCAAGAAATGTCACAGTACTGAAATCCAGTTAAATCTAGCTCTGCGTCCGCTCTCACCAGGGATGAGGTGTGCGCTGTCAGGTATTTCCCAGGATAGAGCGGGAGTTCCTCGGGGACGACACAGGCCGCAGCCTCCTGAGAAAGGGGCTCCAGTCTTTGACCTGTTGTGGCTCCTTGATTTCCGGGACCAAGTGGAGAGCTCGGGGCATCTGCCAGCCTGCTGCGGCTCCTGCGCACTGGTACCCACCCCGACGCTCACCAGACACCCGCCCAGACACCAGCCCAGACCCTGCTGAGAGATGGCGCCCGTGGAGGCGGCCCTGGGCACTGCATCCGGCAACTGTCCATCCCTTTGATTATCAGCAGCTCCGCCTCAGGCGCTCCCTCCTGTGGCCACATGTGGGAAGTGCCTCCTCTGCCGGAAGCATCCCAGCGTTTACGTCCTGCTTATCCGCCGTCCTGAAACTGAAGTCTGGACTTCTGATTCAGTTGGAAGATAGGGGGCTGCTCCTGCCTCACATACTGGCTGGATCTTTTCCTTTAGATTACCCCAAACAAGCAGATTTATGTCATGTGTGTTTTCTCTGTTTCCTAAGGTACAGACAATATTTCAAGGGAGAAGGGGAGAGGAGGAGGAGAAAGAGGAAGAGGGAGAGGGGGAGTTGCTAAGAAGCCTTGTCCACTCCAGAGATGGGTGTGGCAGAAGCAGGCGCGAGGTTGGTGAGGTGCAGGGAGAACGGGCAGAGGACTTCATCTGGCGGGTATGTTCAGGGCACTACCACACCCACCGGACTCCTCCGTCACCCCCAGTGCCGCTGTGTCCCCATCCTGCATAGATTCCCCTCAAAAGCTCCAGTCTAGTGCTAGGGACAGCTGTCTTGAAGAGAGGGTCAGTCTTCCCAAAGCAACTGGTCCACACTGGGTAGTTTAGAAGAAACACTACAAATGTTCATGTTTATTGTAAACCAATAATTGAAATTCTCTATCTGAATGCTGTGGTGAGGGCAGAGCTCAGGCTGGCTGTGGGGGAGATGTGGGCTCTGAAATGCACACCTGGACACCGCGCGGCTCTGGCTGGGATGCTCCAAGGGCCTCACTAAGCTTTGTTTGGCATCTTGCCTAACACAGAGACTTCTGGGTTCTCTGGTGTTTATGGAAGCCCGTGACTGCTTTTTTCTCTCCCTCACATTGTTTCTTCATCTTTATGTCATTGTCCCTTCCAGCTCTCTGGAATAATATTCTTGCTTATAGCTCAATGCTGAATCATGACTTGTCTGTAAATTGGATGAGGCATCCCTTGCAGAAGACTAGGAAGGGGCATTTTAACCAAAGAGCCTGGGTCGGGGCAGAGCTCTATAATATTTCCCATTGGCAACACCTCCCCAGGTGGAGTGGGGGCAGGAATCAACACCACCTTCCCCCAAAGGCTAAATGAGAAAATCCACTGTTGCTGGGCAGAGGCGGCCCCAAACAGGTGGAGTCCAGTCCTCTGTCCATTAGGTCCGGTATCTGCCCTGCTTAGGGTCAACGGGAAGTTCACTTTACATGACACCTGATTTCATCAGTCAGTGCTGCAAACATCTCCTTCCTGGAGGCCTTCCATTTCTCACGGCCCCAGCATCCTCAAATCACTCTGTATTTTCTTTCCTTGATCTAATCCTTCACTCCTCTCTTCCTCTCAACCCCTTCCCTTGTTCCCTCTGGAACTCCGTTATCAACAAATTACCCTTGCTGTGCAACTTTCTCTCCAGATGTACCCTCCCCTTCCTTGCCTTAATTCATTCAGTCATTCAACAAACATTAGTTGAACAATTACTGGGACCACTATTTTAGATGTTTAGCAGTGGCCGGGAGTGGTGGCTCACGCCTGTAATCCTAGTACTCTGGGAGGCGGAGGTGGGTGAATCATTTGAGCTCAGGAGTTCAAGACCAGCCTGAGCAAGAGCAAGACCCCATTTCTACTAAAAAATAGAAAGAAATTAACTGGACAACTAAAAATACATACAAAAAATTAGCTGGGCATGGTGGCACATACCTGTAATCCCAGCTACTTGGGAGGCTGAGGCAGAAGGATCGCTTGAGCCCAGGAGTTTGAGGTTGTTGTGAGCTAGGCTGATGCCACAGCACTTTAGCCTGGGCAACAGAGAGAGACTTTGTCTCAAAAAAAAAAAAATAGATGTTTAGCAGTGAACAAAATAGATAACCCCCTCCCTTGCATACTAGCAGTGAGAGAATGCCCATCTAGTGTACATTATGTCACACATGGTTAGTGTTATAAAGAACAACAGAGCAAGGTAAGAGCAGAGAATGATGGTGTAGGTGGTGTGGCTATTTGGTGTGGCTATTCTGTACAGTGAAGGAAGGCCTTTCTGATAAAGTGAAAATGGAACAGAAACCTTAGGAGATTGGGGGGATAGCCATGTGGCTGTGTGGGGGAGAGCTTTCCAGACAGAGGCAAGAGCAAGAGCTGTTGAGGAGCAGAGAGGATGAGCACAGCTGGGCAGAGTGAATGCCCAGGGCGTGGAGGAGGTGGGACAGAAAGGCCGCTGGAAGCTGGATGGTGCAAGTCCTTGCAAACTGTGGGCAGCCTTTTGGATTTTGTTCCAAATGAAAAAAGAAGCCACTGGAAATGATTTTGACCAAAAGAGTGCCAAGCTCTGAGTTGTGTTTTTATTTTTATTTATGTATTTATTTTTAATTTATTTTTATTTCAGAATATTATGGGGGTACAAATGCTTTGGTCACATATATTGCCTTTGCGTCACCTGAGTCAGAGCTACAAGCATGCCCATTCCCCAGACACACGCACCACACCCATTAGGTGTGAATTTACCCATCTCCTCCTCCCCATTCCCACCTGCCCGACACCCAATGAATGTTACTTCTATATGTGCACGTAAGTGTTGTTCAATTAGTACCAATTTAATGGTGAGTACATGTGGTGCTTGCTTTTCCATTCTTGTGATACTTCACTTAGAAGAATGGGCTCTAGCACCATCCAGGATAGTACAAGGGGTGCTATCATTTTTTCATCCTTTTTATGGCTGAGTAGTACTCCACGGTATACATGTACCACATTTTATTAATCCACTCATGTATTGATGGGCACTTGAGTTGTTTTCACATCTTTGCATTTGTGAATTGTGTTATTATGAACATCCAAGTGCAGATGTCTTTTTAATAAAATGTCTTTTTTTCCTTTGGGTAAATACCCAGTAGTGGAATTGCTGGATCAAATGGTAGTTCTATTTTGAATTCTTTGAGGTGTCTCCAAATTAACTTCCATAGAGGTCGCCCTAGTTTGCAGTCCCACCAGCAGTGTAAGAGTGTTCCCATCTCTTGGCATCTATGCCATGAGTTACGTTTTTAAAAAGAAGGTATTAGCTGCCATGTAGACAACAGGCAGACATGGAAAAACCCACTATGAGGCTATTGAGATAAACTCGATGAGAGCAGATGGACCAGGGAGGTGGCCATGTCAGAGACAGGAAGCGGCCAGAGTCTGCAAGTGTTCCGAGGATGAAGTCAACAGATTGCTGGTAGAATGGACATGGGGAGTGAAGGACAGAGAGACTGGAGGCTGACTCCAAGGCCTTTGGCCCGAGTAACTGGGAGAATGGAGTTGCCATCCACAGACAGGGGGAAAACGGAGGAAGGAGCAGGCTCTGAGGAGAAAATCAGATTTATTTTGAAATTCAGGAGTGTCAGTCACCCTAGCACCCAGACTGTGGTCTCAAAATACCATTTCCTGGGTTGGCTGATCCCAGGTCAGAGACAGGAAATAGACCAGATGATGCTGGAGCATCTTGAAATACCAGACTTCAGAGAAACCTTCAGAGTTTAGGGTCATGTCAAAAGGACCAAACAGCCAACTAGAAGGGGACCCCAACTTCTGTAAACGGGATAATGTGAGCGTCAGCATCAATAAGGGTAAAACTGCATTGGATCGAAACATCATCAAATGCATTTAAGGCCATGAATTTGTCATGAAACTAAAATTTGTCTCTTAATTGGTCCCTTTTGGAGAATGATAAGGAACCAACTCACTATTTTGAAAACTGAGTAATAATAGAGGGAAAGAACAGCATTTATTCTGTCTCTCCTGCACAAACCATACCTCAGGGTAACCAAATAGTGGATGAGGGAATATTTCTCTTTGTAGAAGTATTCTAGCTAATGCGTGGAGAAGAATGATAGATTTCGAACATCACCATTTGGCAATCCTAATGAGGAAAGAAGCTCAGGCAATAAGCATAATTGTTCTGTATATGACAAAAAGAGAGAAAAGCAGACCATATGTGCCTGGAAGACCACACCAACACCTCTAGAATTCAAATACCAATTTGCAGACAGTATCAAAGAAGGTGGCACATGTCAGACTATGCCATGGGGCACATTCAGCAAAATCCAAGGTGAAGAAAATGCTATAGGACCTTGTTTAAACAAATAAATTGGAAAGAAAAAAGAGGGAGAACCTATAGATTAAAAGAGACTTAAGAGGTATATCAAACAATCACTCTGTGTGGATCTTACTTGGATTCTGCTTCAAGCTTACAAAAAACAATTGGACATTTGAACAACAACTGGCTATTAGATAATGCTAAGGAATTGTTACATTTATCGGTATAATAATGGTATGGTAATTATGTTTAAAAATGAGGCTTTATCTTTCAGAGATGCAAACTGAAATATATACAAATGAAATGATGCAACACCTATATCTAGGACTGGCTTCGAAATAATACAGGGTGTTGGGGGAGAGATACGAGATTGGCCGTCAGTTAGTAACTGTTGAACCTGTGTGACGGTAGATGGGGACGCATTACTCCAGTCTGTCCTGTCTGTCTACTTTAGTGGAGGTTTGAAATTCCCCATTATAAGAAGTGAAAACAGATAAAAGAAAAAGAAAGAAAAGAAGGGAGGAAGGGAGGAAAGATGGAAGGAAGGAGGAAAAGAAGGAAAGGAGGAAGGGAAGGAAGGAGGGGGGAAGGAAAGGGAGGAGAAACATTTTGTTTTGGGTAGTTAAATCTGCAGTGCTGATTTGATACCCGGACAGAGATGTCGACTGGGCAGCTGAGTGTGGAGGACTGGAGTTCAGAGCAGTAAGGCAGAGACAAAAATGAAGGAGTTCTAGATTTATAAATGTATTAAAATCATGAAACTGGATTAGATCACCTTAAAATGAGTACAAATAAGAGAAAAAAGACATTATAGACTAAATCTTGGGGATATCCAATATGAGAGGTCAGGAAGGGAGGACAGTGTGTCAAGGAGGGGGCAGGTCACCGTGTCAAATGCTGCATGAGGTCGAGCCGATGCAGCTGAGAATTGACCATGGCATTTGGCAGAGGGGGGTCCTGGACCAGAGAAGTTTGGGAGAGTCAGAGGGCAGAAACCCAAGTGGTGTGGATTCCGGAGGGCAGAGGAAAGCGAAAGAAGAAGCGAGCACAGTTGGGGCTTTAGAGGAATTTTACAATAAAGACCAGCAGAAAAATGGGATAGAGGTGTGAGTGGGATGTGAGGCCAATGGGGTTATTTGTTTATTTTTTTTTACAAGGGGGGAATTTCAGCATACTTTATTCTGATGGGAACCACCCAGGATAGGGAGAGAGAGAGACAGAGAAAGAGAACAATGATGTTGTAGGAGGATCACCCAATGGGCCTAAAACAGGTTCATGATCAGGTCAAGTTGTGCATTTGATGTGATGACACACACATTTTGTATCAGAGCCCTGACCATCACCCCATGGTCTCCCCAAAGACCTCATGAAAATGCCCATGTGGCCCATTCTGCAGCTGTGTCCACAATGAGGGGCCGGGGCCCGGCCCAGGCTGCTCCGTGAGATCCTGTGCCAGCCCATTCTTAGAAGATCCCTCACTCCCACTAGCTGGGTGGCACTGAGAAGCAACCGGTGACTTCTGGGTCCAGCAGGAGTATGTGTCCACTGTTCCCGGCAGAATCCTGGTAACTCAGGCTGTGCCCTTGCTGTGCCACTCGCTGTAGCTGTCCAAGACTGAGGACGAAATGATGAGATAAGGCCACACCACATAGGCCACACTGGGGAAGGGCCCCGAGAGAGCCTGCAGTCAGTACTGGGGTCTGTGCTGAGGCCAGGCTCTGCTGGGGCGGGAAGTCTAGATGCTGCCTCTGGGTGTGAGCATGAGGCCAGAGATGGGGCTGGCATGGGAGCCAGGACCACAGTGGGTGCTGGACGGAGTAGCCACAGAGCACTGGCTCCTACGGTTGTTTGATCAGCCCACTCTCTTCCCCATAAACATTTCCCTCTGTTGTTTCATTTTATTTCCATATTAGTAATAACAACAAGCCTGATAGACTCTTGGGTACCAATCACAAAGATCACTTTGGTTACATCAGTCTTCTCATGTCTGCCTGCAGCTCCTCTAAACACACGTGTCTCCTTCAGCACACAGAATGGAGCTCTGGGTGGCTTCCCCCAGCCACGTCCTGCACCCACATCCCACAGGGAGGGGCCCTCCTTGCAAAGTGTGGAGCAATCGCTCCAATCTCCCATACCCTGCTGTCAGTTCTGGTTTAGGTAACCAGGCAGCTCTTCATTTCCCCAGGTGGTCTGCACCCTAGCACAGCCTTTCCAGGTGCCTCATGGCACAGCTGGAAGTGCCCTGGATGGAGGGTCCAGGGAGCTGCAGTGTATCTCAAGCTCTGCACAAACCAGACTTGGGCCTCTCTTCCTCAGGTCCAACACATTTTATGTTCCAGACACTGGAGATGCAGTGGTGCCGAAAGAAAATTCCTCCCTGCATAAAACATACATTCTAGTGGGGAGACAAACATGAAGCAAATTAAACTGAATGTATACTCTGCCAGGCAGTGACAAGGTCTACGAAGAGAAATAAAGCAGGTTGGGGAGTGGAGGAGATGGACAGAGCGTGTGTGTGTGTGTGTGTGTGTGTGTGTGTGTGTGTGTATGAGTGATTTTACATTCGAGGTTCAGGGAAGGCCTCCATGACACATGATGAGGAAGTGCTTGAGCAGAGACCTGAGAACTACCCGTGATTACCTGGGGAGAGCCTGCCAGGCAGAAGGAATGGCAGGTGCAAAGGCCCCTGAGGCTGAGCACATTTAGTGTCCTAAGGACAACCGGGGCCCCGTGGCTGCAAGAGAGTGACCCAAGAAGAAGTGGGCAGGCTGTGTAGCCTCACAGGTTGCTGTCAGGACTCTGGCTGTCACACTCAGGCGCATGGGAAACATCTTTGGAGGGGTTTGAGAATAGGAGCAACATGTTTTTAAGAATCTCTTGCGTGCTGTGTGCTGTGTGAACAATAGGCTGGGGGTGGGGGTGGCAAGGGCAGAAGCCAGAAGCCCAGTTACAAAGCTATTGCAATTATCTGGGTGAAAGATACTGGTGCTTTGGAGGAGCTGTTAAGAGGGGTCAGATCCTGGATAATTTTTGAAAGTCAGGCAAGGCTTGCTGGTGGATCACATGTGCAGAAGAGAGAAAGGAGTCGAGCGTGATGTCATTGTCATTAGAGCTGTTTACAGATATTTTGGTTGTTGTCTTTTTGGAGCACATAGCAGGTTTGCATTTCCCACCCTCTTTTAAGTTAGATATGGCCATATGACTTGCTTTGGACAACAAAACGTAAGCGGAAGAGGTGTGTGTGGCTTTTGGGCAGAAACATTTACCTGCAAGTGCAAACCCCCACAATGTGCCCTTTCTCCTGTCTCAAAAAACGTGAAAACCTTTAGTCAAGAAGGAGCCTTGTCAGCTTGAGTGCCTATGTGAACCTCGGAGAGAAGCCTCCTACCGACTCAGCTTGTACAGAACAAAAATGTAAACATCTGTTGTGTTAAGACCCTGAGCTTTGGTGGTTCTTTGTGACTGCAGGATCACCTAATTTATATTGACAAATACAGGTAACAGTATGAAAGGATTTGTTCTGAGCAGCTGGGGGATTAGGGTTTTCATTTCTTGAGATGGGAAAGGTTGTGGAAGCAACAGGTTTGTGGGGAGGGGTTGGAAGTTGATTTTGGACCTGCTAAGTTTGGAGATATTAGGCATCCAAGTGCACGTGTTGGGTCAGCAGTTGGATGTATGGCTCTGAAGTTCAGGGGTGAGGTCAGGCTGGAAACGTGCATTTGGGAGTTGTAAGCATGAGGCCAGGTAGGCTCACGCTAGGGAATGGAGTGGAGGGAGAGATGTGTGCGGGTAGCCTCAGCCTCTCGAGTGAAGAGATTTGGTTGCATGGAAGGCTGCTGACGGGTCACCTAAGATGAGGACTCTCAATGAGCCCTTGGACTTGCAGTGGGGTGTGATTAGTGACCTCAAGAGCAGTCATCGTGGAGTTGTAAGAATGAAACTGATTGAAGTGGGTTCAAGAAAGAACAAGAGGAGACAAAGTGGACTCTGAGTATAAATAATTCTTGAAGAGGGCTGATGTATAGAATGGTGGGGGTGGGAGATTTGGGGTCAAGGAAGTGTTTTTAATGTAGGACATACATATGTTTATGAGAATGATTCAGTAGAAAGACAAAAAATTGTTCACATATGTGAGAGAGGGACCAGCTGACAGAGTGATGTCCTCAGGTAGACACAACGATGGGACGCAGTGCACAAGCTGAACGGCTGCACTTAGAGGCACGAAGCACTCATTCTTGCCAGCAGAAGGCAAGGCAGAGTCATGAGCACAGACTCAAGCCTTGGTGTGGTGCTGGGAGCTTGGGGGCTGTTCTAGATGATGGATAAGGCTTTTCTCAGGCCTAAAAATGTATTATCTCAAAAAAACACTTTTCATTATCATCTTGTGTTCAGCAGATCCAGACAGTCATTGCGTACTGTTGACTTCACCTACTGAGTGGGATTTGTCTCTAGAGCCCACCCTAGACCGTGGGTGGCTCCCTCGGCCCAGGCCTGCGACAGAGCCCGCACTGGGCAGTTGGCCAACTGGAGTTTGAATCCGGCTTGAATCCATCGGACACTTGGAAGCTACCTATTTGGGGGCTGAGTGGAGAAGGACTTAAGCTGTTTTTTCCATTGGTAAAATCTGGATAATATTTGTACTACCCCATGGGCCCATTTAGAGGATTAAAATAAATAATGAGTGTTAAGTGCTCGGCACTTCCCTGGCACATATGCGCTCAGCTGTCGTTGTTTTCAACTATTCTCAGTTCTGCGTTTCAGGGTGAGCTTTCTAGAACCTCTGAAGCTCCTCGCTGGCCTCCGGATCAGGTTCGAACTACTTCACCTGTCAAAAGGCCTTGGCAGTCTGGCCCCGAACTCCCTTTCCTGCCCGTGTCCCAGCACTGCGCTTCCAGGTTCCTTGCATTGCGGGCGCAGAACTCGCCATTCTCCAACCCATGTCCTTCCTTTTCACTTCTACTATTTTACGTTCGATAGACCGCCCTCGCCCGACTCCCCCACCCTGAGCCCAGCGAAACCCTGCCCATCTTTTGGATGTAATGTAAGTAGTGTTTTCCTGGGTACTCCCTGACCTCCTTTGGGCACCTCTGGTCCCCGGGCCAACCCCTCCTTAGCCCGGTCCCTGACTTCTAGGTTTGCCTGTCTGTGCTCCCGCATGCGCCCTTTGGGAGCAGGGCCCCGGTTTAGTTCCTTTCTTCATTTCTGGTGCCTTGAATAGTACCTGGCACTGATACTCTTCCTTTGTACCCATCTCTTCCCCAGCCCTTGGCGCTGCGCATGGCGTTATTTGTGGGTGGTCTGTCTTCTCCGTCACAGTGAGTGCCGCGGGAGACCAGACGTTATCTGTATTTCTCCTCGCGTCACCAGAGCCTATCACCCAGCACTGGCTCCAGAGGGTTTTAATGGCTAGAACAGAACGAGCGGACCCCTCCACCTCCCCAGAGCCTCGTGGCGTCCCTCAAATCTCGAGGGGGCCTCCAGGTGGCGCCCGCCGCTCGGAGGTGCGGGATGCCGGGCGCGGGGCGCGCAGCCGCTCGGGCAGGCGGCCGGGGGCAGGAACTGCAGGCGCGGTCCCCGGGGAGGAGGCGGCGGGACCGCGGGATTGACGCGTCGTCTCTTCCCGGCGGGCATGCAGCCTGCGTCAGGCGTGCTGTCTCGTTCTGGCGCTCTTGGGCCTCCCGGCACATATTTTAGAAATGTTAATTGGGGAGGCAGAGCGGGCTGCCGCCTTCCGGTGCCCCTTGGGTTACATCTAAGCCGCAGGTGCTAGCTGGTGAAGGAGTCAGCCCTCTGCGGGAGGCTGTGGCAGCTGCCACACGCACACAAGCAAAATATTATCTGTCACAATAATAATAACAGCACGTACGTGGCATGTCCAGCACTATTCTATATACATTAACTCAAAGGTTCATAATAAGAGAATAAAAGTTAAAAATTTCCATTTTATAGTGAGGAAATTCCGTACAGAGGTCGGGTAACTTCGCCAAGATGGCCCATTAGCGGTGGCGCGGCAAGGGGAGAATGAGCAGGATTTCCCCAGGCTTGGAGGTGGGGGGTGGTATATCGTCTGTAAAATCGTAGAAGTGGAAAGGAAGAGGAGTGCACAGACTCCTTTTTGTGCAGCCTGCCTCCCTCTCACTGTCCGGCCAGCCAGCACTCAGCCAGCTAGACACCATTTATTAAGCACCTACTATGTGCCAAGCACCTTGCTTCGTGTTGGGGATGAGCAGCTGAGGGATAGTTAGTGTCTCCCTTCCAGCCTTCAGGCTGTCAAGGAAGACCAAAATGTGGGGAGGGCGATGTACCAAGCGGCAATTACGGCCGGAGTCCTGGGTGCCCAGGGGAGGAGCTTGTCTAATTCTCCACTAAGCTCTGATTTCTGAGGCCCCAGCCCTGCCTTTCCATCTGTTCCCCTCTGCAATGCCCAACTGCCCCCGCTCCCTGTCCTGGCTCAATCCCAACTCCTGGTGTCTGTAAGACCTGCAGAGACTAGACTCTCTCCTTTTGTTCCAATGTATCAGTCCTCTGCCAGCTTTACCTCCTTCTCCACCCATCCTAGAAGCCCTCTAGGCTGACCACTTCGACCACTCTCTTGCCGGCCCCTCATCTTTTCTGTCTCCTGTAAACACCTGCTGTGGAATCCCCTAGGCCAGATCTGCTTTCTCTACCTCTGCACCTGGGATACTCGGGGATGCCACAGGGATCCGCATAGTTGGCAGGTGGATGCCAGGCAGGACCAGCTACATGACGTGCAGGGCCCAGTGTAAAATGAACATGCGGGGCCCTTGTTCAAAAATTTTAAGAATTTCAAGATGGTGACACCAGACAGCACTTAAAGCAAGTTCAAGGCCCTTTTCTAAGCATGGGACCTGTGTGACTGCACAAATCACAGCCCAGCACCAAGTCATAAACATGACATGGCCCCCGCCTTCCCAGAGCCTTTGGGGCTCTGATTGCTCTGGTGCCTCAGACCTGTGTTTCCCCTGTCCTCCCTAGTGGCCAGCTGCTAGGACCCCATAACATCACGGTCCTGGAGAACATTCCCTCCAGCTTCCCTTGCATATAACAGGCTTTCTCAAGTGAAGGAGAAAGACTGGAGTTCCCACTGGTGTGTGAGCCATGTGGACCGTGTGGTTTGGCAGACAAAGACCGAGAACCTCTGTCTTCAGCAATCCCCTTGGAGGCCGGTGTCCTCAGTTGCACGTGGGACCGGATCTAGATGTCAAGGGAAAAGACGGGATGGAGAAGGAACCAGCAAGCAGGCTCCTTCTGGCTCTGACTGATTAGGCACTTCTCACGAGTCCCTGGATCTAATCCTCTAGAGGCCTTTTATCTTCCTTGTGTCATCGTTTTAGAGATGAGGAAACAAGCTCAAAAAGGTTAAGCATCTTCTTGCTCAAGGCCACATGGCTGGTAACCGGTGGCAGCAGGCTTTAAGGCTAGGCTGGTGTGAGGGCAAAGTCCGCCTGCTTTTCCCCTTAAATCTCACTTTCCTAAGGAGCAGAGCGACGTCTTGATAGTTATTCCCCAATCAAAGCCAACCCTTCCTGCCTTCCTCTCTCCTCCACCACCATCACACTGATTATCTTCTGGGGAAATTTAATCTCATCCTTAAAATTTGCCAAGTGGACACTTCTGTTCACCGATGATAAAAAAAATACCCAGCTTTTCAGGAAGAAAAAATCACTTGGCTGTTCTATGACAATCCCTTCTCAGTTGAACCTCACCTTTCCATCTCACTGGGAAGGAGAGGGAGAGGATTCCGTCCCACTCTGCTCAGCACTTGTCCCTGGTCCCATGCTCCCTGGGCATCTCCCATCATTTCTTCCCCAATTTGAAACTTTACCTCCTGCCTGGTCCTGGTCCCAACAGCGCCACCTGTTGTCCTGTCTTACTTCTTGCCCCTTGCTTCTTTTTTTTTTTTTTTTTAATTTCAGCATAATATGGGGGTACAGATGTTTAGGTTACGTGTGTTGCCCTTGCCCCTTGCTTCTTGATCGTGCTTCGGCCACTGCCCCTCCCAAGGCAGGAGAGAGTGGTATTTAGGAGACACTTGGAAATAAGATCACTGACCGGATACTTGATGTTATTAAGGAATTTTTGTTATCTAGGTGTGGTAAAGATGTTGAGATTATATTTTTTAAAAAGAATCATTTTTAAAAGGTATCCCTTGAAATATTAATTGATAGAAACAATGACATTTGGGATTTACCTCAAACTAACATCAAAGGGGAGAATAGTCAGGAGATGATGGTTGCTGAACTTTGGTAATGGGTGCATGGAGGTTCATGGTACTATTTTACCTACTTATGCATTTGTTTGAATTTCTCCATAATAAAAAGTTTTTAAAATATTAAGCATTAAAATGAAGGACAGCAGAGGCAAGAGCTCGTGTGCATGAGAATAGGGATAGGATGGGCAGAGCTGGGAAGAAGCTTAAAATTGATGAGTGCAACCAGGCAAAGTAACATCATATTTCTGTTTTTCTAGAATTAATTTGTAACCAGCTGCAGCTCCCTCCCCTCTGCCCTGTCCCCACGGCCATCAGCCCCAGCTAGGAGCCTGTCGTCCATCCCTGCGGCCCACCTCCTCTATCACAGCTTGCTGGAATCCCGGGGTCTTTGCAGGCTTGACTGTGCTCCTTGGGCTTCTATCTAAGGAAGCCGTGCCCTGCCAACATCTGTGGCTGTGGCTGCTCTTGCCCTCTCTGCTGTGGGAGCCTGCTGCTGAGTGCTGGCCCTTGACCTCGGCTTCTGCCGCTTCCTGCCCAGGCAGAAGGGTGCTTCCCTGGGCTGGGGCTTCAGAAGGAGGCTGGCTCCATGGTGACCCCCTTCCTTCTGGGCTCTGCTCTGCCCAGGTGGTCTCTTTTTGTTCTCTCAGGCTGTAGCCCTGGGCTGTGGTTTTATTATAGATGCCCTGCCCTGGCCCTGGCTCTCATCCCATAGGAGGAGAAGTTCAATGGGCCACATCTATGTGCCAACCAGGGCCAGTCCTTCCTTTAGACCTGCAGTCCCCAACCCCTGTGCTGTGGATCAGTACAGGTCTGTGGCCTGTTAGGAACCGGGCTGCACAGCAGGAGGTGAGTTGTGGGCGAGTGAAGCGTCATCTGTATTTATGGCTGTTTCCCATCGCTTGCGTTACTACCTCAGCTCTGCCTCCTGTCAGATCAGTGGTAGCATTAGATTCCGCATTATGGTTAGTTGTATAATTATTTCATTATCTATTACAATGTAATAATAATAGAAATAAAGTGCACAATAAATGTAATGTGCTTGAATCATCCTGAACCCTTCCCCTCACCCTGCCCACCCCCCTAATCCATGGAAAAATTGTCTTCCATGAAACTGGTCCCTGGTTCCAAAAAGGTCGGAGACCACTGCTTTAGACCATGCTTAGGTACCCCAGGGCCCAGAATTCCCTGCCCAAATGCCCCAGCCTCTTCCAGGGCTGCATGAGCCTCTTTCTACCTGTCCTGTCTGTGGCGAGCTAGCCAAGGCCTCAGGAGTAGCCGAGGGTGGCTGTTTCTAGTGTGCCTTTGGACAGAGTTTGGACATGTGGGTTGAGGTGTTTGTTCAGTGCCTGCTGGTGAAGTTGGGGGTGGGAAGACAAGGTGAGGGTGCTACCTGACTGCCTCCACTTATACTTTTGCAAATGTTAGGGACAGGTGTAGGTCTGGGGACCATTTGGGAAACGGAAAAATACTATTCCTTCCTTCCTCCTGAGTCCCCTCCTTTGCCTACACTTCCTTTTCTCTAGGTTGGATTGAAAGGCTTTTTTTCAGAAAAACACACCAGCCAGCAAATGAACAAAAAACAATATCCTGCACTATACATACCAACAGGCTCAGCCCACGCACCCAGAAATCGAGCACTAAGCAGCCACCCTGCTCACATGCTTCTAAAGGGATATTCTTAAGAGGTTTTGGGAGTAGGATTAGCCTTTGAAGGGACAAATGGGAATGGATATTTGCCTCGGACTGGGAGGGACAAAGGATATCATGGAAGAGGAACCCAGTGGAAGTGAGCCTAGTTGGCTCACTTGGTGGCTGACAGCTTGAAGGATTCTCCTTCTAGGACAAGAGTATCTAACCTGTCGTTCACTGCAGAACATCCTCTTCAAACATAAGCTAACCTGGAGACCCAATATGAGAAACACGTTAGTGGTGCTATTCTGGCTTCGACAGGGCTGGGTGCAGGGTTACTGGTGACCTGTTCACTTGTGCCCAAGGAATAAGTCAAAAACGTCCAGATCTACGGAAATGCACAGGTTTGATGAGGGAAGTACAGGTCAGGGTGCCTTAGACTGTTTCAGACCCTGGGAGCATGAGCTCAGGGACAAAGCAAAAGCAAAGGACACCAATGCTGGATGCTTGGAACAGCTTCTCATTCTCATGTGGCAGTGCCGGCACACACAGGCAGCTACCCCATGTTACCATTATCCACCTTTAAATAAGATAATGTAAGAGCTCCTTGTACAGTGTAAAGAACTGAGCATACATGCAATGGCTTCCACCAGTAAAAAGTGTGGATGTTTTGGGTCTGGCTGTTCTATCTCAGGGCCTACCATTATCATCTTGTTCAGACTCCCTGTGCTGGTTATAAAGTTGATGTCTCTCAGCTCAGACACACTCGTCTATACTCTACTCTGTGATTCTGGAGCTGGGACTCTGCAAACCACAGTTCTCTGGTGGCCAGCTGGCACCATGCTGGACTCTGTCAGTGAGCGGGGATTGCATGTCCACAGGAGGGAGCAGGGACTCTTGTCCCTGTGAGCACCACCCCAGCAATGACTCTTCACCTGGCCGTGACAGTTCATCCTAATGGCAATTGGTTCCAGTTTACAACTTTGTTCTTTTCTTTTGTTTTTTGAGACGGAGTCTTGCTCTGTTGCCCAGGCTAGAGTCCTGTGGCATAAGCCTATCTCACAGCAACTTCAAACTCCTGGGCTCAAGTGATCCTCCTGCCTCAGCCTTCCAAGTAGCTGGGATTACAGGCATGTGCCACCATGTATAGCTAATTTTTCTATTTTTAGTAGAGATGGGGCCTCACTCTTGCTCAGACTGGTCTTGAACTCCTGAGCTGAAGCAATCCTCCCACCTCGGCCTCCCAGAGTGCTAGGATTACGGGCATAAGCCACTGCACCTGGCCTCCAAGTTTTTTGTATAGTCTCAGCTCCAGCCTCAGAGACACTAGGCACTTACCCCTCCTTGGACGTCTGGATCCCAGCTCTTCCAAGCTTCTAAGTTATAAAAATCCCAATATCTTCCCTTTGGTCTTCAGCCCCAAAAGTGAAGCTGCTTCCTGCAGTTACTGTCCCTATGTTTACCTTGATATTCCCTTCTTGCCTTTTCAACCTCCAGGACTTGCTTACCAATTGCCTAGAGTAAATTCTCTCTGTTAACATTCAAGTGTGGTTCCTGTTTTCTCAACTAGACCTGACCGATACATGTCCCTTGGAGACATTGCCTGAGAAGCACATCAGGGTGTAGCCTTACCTTGCTGGGCTGCTCCAAGGAGCCCAGTCTCAGAAACCCTGCCAGCAGCCCCAACAAATCAAGCTCTATAGTGAAAGAACTCTCTCATCACAGGAAAGTCCTCTAATCTAAACCAACATTTATAAACAAACGAACTCCAGGAGGGAGGGTTTAATTTGAGAAAACCAGTAGGGACCCTAAATCTTTTCATTCCAATCAAAACTGTCAGAACCAGTTGTCATCAGAGCCATTTAGGTGGCCCCAAAGCCACTGTCTTCCTGGCTGCTATCCTGTCACCAAGGAAACCACGAGTCAGTGAACAGGGCCCCCAGGAACCATCCTGAAACTCAGTTGCCTTATCGACTCTGCTGAAGTGCAACATCTCTTACACGAACAATTCTCTGAAACCTCTGCCTCAACCCCTCCCCTCATCTTTTGTTTCCCAAATAGAAAATATCACCACCGCTGAGGGAGACATACGCTGACAGGCATGTCAGGCAACAAGAAGAGTCACTTGTTTACTCAAAAACAGATAAGGTGGGCTGTCTGCTGCATTGGCACCAGAACTTGCATTCTTCAGGCACCTCCACCCACTTTTCCAGTTCCCAGTGGCTTCTGGTTCTCTAGGTCTTTGACTGGTAGTCATTGTATGCTCACCCTCCCTGTGCAGCAGTACCAGGACAGCATGCTCCATCGCTGCCCTTTCCATTATCTAAATTAAAGTTTGATGTCATCACCCTGCAAATGATTTTATTGATGTCTGATAACTTCAAATGTGACAAGAGGATTCATTCACTTATTCAATCATTCTACAAATATCCATTGAGCACCTCCTGTGTGTCAGGCACTAGGCTAGGCATTAAGGTTAATAACAATGATAATTTACAGGTGGTGGATGGAGCCAATGGGCACTTAGACAGGATGATCAGGGAGAGAAGTTCTAAGAAAGTGAATATATCAGCTATGTTTCAGTTGTGTATGGCTATGTAACAAACCACCTCAAAACTTAATGGTTTTAAACAATGACAGTATTTATTTTGCTCATGAATCTGCAATATAGGCAGGGCTGGGTGTGGACAGCATGTCTCTGCTCCATCTAGCATCAGCTGAAGATGGGAACTGGAATCATCTGTAGGCTTCCACATGTACATGTCTAGTGGGTGATGCTGGCTGATACTTGCTGTTGGTAGGGACCTCAGTAGGGTCTGAAACACTGCATGTGGCTGCTTGGCTTTGTCACAGCATGGTGTCAGGGTTCCAAGGGTGAGCCTCCCAAGGGAGAATCAGGGGAATCTGTATCACTTTTTTTGACCTAGTCCTAAAGGCTACACAGAGTCACTTCTGCACCATTTAATTCACCAGAAGTAAGTTACTGAGGCCAGTCTATGTTCAAGGGGAGGGGAATTAGACTCCATCTTTTTGTAGGATAAAATCAAAGAATTTGTGCGCATGATATAAAAACCACCACAAGCTATCACCTAAAGAAATTAGTGGAAGAGCATTCCAGAAAGAGGGATGAGTATATAGTCTCTGAGGTTGGACAAAGCTTGATTTGTTCAAGGACATGAAAGGCCAGCAAGACTTGAACACAGCGAGCAAGGGGAGGGGAATGGATGAGATGAGGTTAGAGGTGGGCGGGGCCATATTAGGTAGTTATAGGAGTCTGGATTTTATTCTGGACCATTGAAAGATTTAAGATTTATCTTCACATCATTCCAGCTGCTATGCAGATAATGGATTAAGGTGAGATAGGATTAGAGAAGACCAGTTAGGACACTAAGTGTGGTCTGGGAGAGAGACAGTGATGGCTTGGACAAGAATTGTTGGCATTAGAGAGAAAGAGAAGTAGATGTACTTGGGAATTGATGGGAATAAATGAACAAATCTCCTAACAGACCTAATGTGAGCACGAAGGAAGGGAAGGTAGGTAACAAGAAGGATTCTCAGGGTTTCGGCTCAAGAGCCCATGTTCATAGTAGAGCAATTTCCTTGGATCAGAAGACTAAGGGAGGAACTTGTTGATGTGGGTAAAAGATAAAATCCAGAGTCTGTCTTTAAGCACACCAAATTTGAGATGTTTGTGAGATATATGGGTGGCAAAGAATAGACAGCTGGATATAAGAGCTTGCAACTCAGTGGAGAATTTGGGACTTCAAATATAAATTTGAGAATCCCCAGCATATGGATGAAATTTAAAGCCATGACTCTGGATGAGATCATCTGGGGAGAATCTAGAGTGATCAAAAGAATGTGAAGATTGAGCTCTGTAATGGGTACCCTCAGAGGAGACTGAGGAGTGACCAAAAAGACTGGAGGGAAACTAGGCATTGGATGTTTCAGGAACCAGAGAGGAAGCTCATGGAGATGGAGTTGACAAAGAAATAATTGGTCTGAATGACGCTTAGGGCTCCTCCAGATCTGAATTTCTAGGATTTTATGAATATTTTGAATCCCTTCAAGCTGGGAAGTTCTGTGACTCTATTGCATCTTTGGGATAACAAACTTCCTGAAGAATCACTGGATCTCTTTGAAGACTATAAAAATGGATTCTTTCTTTCCAAATTTCTACAATGTGGAATTTTGTGTCTGGGCCTTACAGTGATCACGGGGTAAGGTTAAGCCCAGAACAAAAATGAAGACTCCTGGAGGGAAGCTAGGGCAACACTGTAAGTGGCAAAATGTAAAGGGGTGGTGGTCTGATCTCCTCTTCCAGTAGGGCTGGCTCAGCCATGGCAGACCCCAAGGGCCTGAGGACAAATGGCAGCCCCTGTTTCTAGACAGGGATCTATGTGGACCCCAATCCTTGTTTTCTTTCATTTGGGGGACTCTCTGAACCTGTACTCCATGTGTGTGATTGATTTGTTGCCTCAAGAAACTCTAAGATTTAAACCAATGAAGTCATCTGAGGGCTCTGTGACTCGGCCCTGGTCTGGGAGGGCAGCCCAGCAATTGGATTTGTTCCTGTTGGCTGGTGCCATTGTATGAGACTGGGACACCAGAATGGTGCTGATATACTGCTTTGGGGTGACTTTCACATCAGACTCAGGAGGAGTTCAGGGCACTGGGCTACTGATAGTCCATTGTCAACACCTGGGCTTGAGCTGTGTGTCCATGACCCTGCTCTCACCTGTCCATGTTCCGCCACAGTACCATCCCTGATTTGCAGCACTCAAAGACATGGGATTGGGGCATGCCTCCTTTATCCTGTATACCCACCCCCTTGCTGCTGGCACCTAGAGTTGTCACCACCCCCCCTCCTCAGACTCTGCACCACGCATCAGGAAGTCCTCCAAGAGTGGCTGTGTCTGTCTTCTCTGAGGGCTTTAAAGATCTTTGCTTTGCAATGCTAACAGGCTCTTCCAATCCAGGTCTTTCCTCTAAATGACTTGGTGATGCTGTGCTTTCCCAGGTTGGTCTTAAGCCGTGCTCAACAAAGAATGGACATTCCTAGTGTGATCTGTTATTCTTGCTCTGCCCATGTCTCCTTGCCATCCCTCCCTGTTGGTTGTGGTGTGCAGAAGCAAGTGTGCAGGCAACAGTAAAAGAGATCACATTCTAGGAATGTAGTGATTATGGCTTAATGAACTCAAGAGAATACATGGTTGGAAGATGTGTCGCTTTATGTTAACACTATAAAATTCCAAATGAAAAATGTATTATCATTTACTCTTTTCTGCACATTCTGGTTAAGGCTTGCATTTTTATTAATCATTAGCAAAGTAGAGAAACAACCTTTGAGACAGTGACTGGTTGCCATTATTTGCAGGCACCATGATGGATAATGCAGTGTCATCAGCAGTGATGCAACCAGCATTACACAAATGGTATTAGAGAACCACAGAGGCAAAAAACCCAAACTATATTGTTTCAATACGAACAGATTCCAAAGAGCCATGACATTGTGAGTGATAACAACATTGCTGCATTTTTCTCATGATAAGAGATGAAACATTAGTCGAAAAAGTGTGGACAGATGTTTCCTGGATCTGCACAGGAATAGCTGGTGTCTGGAATCCCTGAAGTTTCCTCAAGTGCAGTGATAGAACAGTAAACAGATATGTAAGTGCCTCTTCGTTAATGATTATTCTAAATATTTATTGACAAATGTCGATATCTCACATAGGCCCATACATTGAAATATATTTTTAAATCAAATTGTTTAGGTAGACAAGGGCCCTACAAAAATATTTTTCCAGGGATTTATATACTAGGGGTGACCCTGGTCATTGGTGATCTTGAAAATGCTGTCTCAGCGGCTTGGTGGTGATAAATACTTCATTGGAATAAATGCAAGAGGAGTGAGAAGAGAAAAATTGGAGACAATGAATATAGATAAGTTGTTTTTTTTTTTTTAAAAGACTTTTAAATAAGAGCCTAGAGATAAGGCAGAAGTTGGAAGGGTCTGTGGGGTCAAGAGTGTGCAAGGGTGTGGTGTTTTAGATGCATTCATGTATTCCGATAGGAATGGTTCAGCAGGGGTGGGGAAGAATTGATGCTATAAGAGAGAGAGAAATGCTGGAGTGATTTTCTTGAGCTGCCAAGCAGGCAAAAGGGAATGGGAATCTGATGGAGAGAGACAGAGAGAAACCCTGACATCTTGGTCACCCAGCAGGTGGGAAGGCAGAGTATGTGGGTGCAGACACGGCTGGGTGTATAGGAGTGGTGATGAGAGCTTGCAGAAGTTCTCTCCTCAATGTTTCTATTTTTTTTCCATGAAATAGGAACGAAGGACACCAGCAGAGAGAGTGAGTGGATTGGGAAGAACGTGCTATACAGTGTTGAGGAGTGAGGAGGTGTCAAATAATCATCCGAGTGAGCAGATGAGGGAAATGTGATAGGATTGCTGGCCACCTTCATGACCACTTGAGACTAATGACAAGACCAGTCAGACCAGTCAGTTAGGTGGTTGTTGTTGATTTGTTGTTGTTTTCTCCTTCCACATATAGCCACACAGGTGCCAGTGTGGAATAGGCACAGAATTCGATTTAACCAGAGTTAGTGTGCTGGTTGTCAACCTATTGCCTCTCGGTTCCAAATGCACCTTCATTGCTTACTTGTGATGTTGGAATGTTTCTCCTTGGTCAGCTGGCCTGATGTTAATGTGCTTCATCAGTAGAGGAGCCTGAAGGAAGAAGGGGTGTTTCCTGGTTTAGTGTGCTTTTTCTAGGCAGGCTATTGCAGTGCACAATGGCCAGCAGTGTGCCTCCCCACAGGCACCCCCCAATTCTGGAGCCCCAAAAGTTGAATTGCCAGCGAGTCCCACCAGTAGGCCCCTCAGTGACTTCACTGCCCAGTGAGTCATGGCTGTGTCCTCCCAGCAAGGTCTGGAGCTTGGCTCTCGTGGTGTGGGTGCTCTTCCACATTCATTCCATCCTTGGGTGCTCTCTCCATGTGCTAGTCCTTTATTCTTCAGATTGCTCTTCACCCCTTAATAACCAATTCTCTGTTATTGTTAATCATTTGTATATTAAACTTTCTCCATCTAAATTATAATGTGGTTTCTGTCTCTTAATTGGACCCTGACTGATATAGTTGGGGTTTTAAGAGAGAGGGAATAATTGTTGAATTGATGTTTGTCGCTTATTTCTTTTCACTTCTGTATTTGTATTGCTCCTACTCTAGAAGCATATAAGCTTGTTCAGATGTCTCCTACCTGAAAATTAAACAAAATAAAAGCCTTACTTGGCTTCTTATCTGCCTTTAATTACTACTCTGTTTACTTTTACAATCAAGTTCCTCAAAAGAATATATTCTAAACTTGTCATGCTAGAATGGACTATTGTCCCCAACTCTGCACAGCCCTGCCCTTCATGTGACTTACCCATCCTTTCTGAAGGGATGTGTATATCTCTGCTCCACTGATACGGGACTTGGCCATAATTGTTGCTTTGATCCAAACATGGTTGGAAGTAACAGACCATCAGTTCTAGGCAAAAGATTTATGAGACAAGGCATATTTCGGTTCATCCTTCCAAAGCTTCTGCTCTTCACCATGAGAAGAGCATGCCCCAGGGTGTGGCTGCTCCTTAAGCCTGGGACTCAGAATGAAAAGACAGGTGGAGACCAGTGGAGGGTCTGGTCTGCAGGCATGGCTGTGACCACTGTCTCACTCTTTTTCCTGGGACCATCTTAGTTTCAGAAATAAAGAAAAGAAAAAAAAAATTTCCAAGATTTCATTAGACTTTTAAAACTTTGAGTCTTACTTATATTAATCCTTAGTTCCTAAGGAAATGATTTTCATATACAGTAGACAAAGATGGCACATTCTCAATGAAGTGACAGCCATGGAGGAGGGAAAGGCTGTCTGTATGAGGACTTCAAGAATCCTAGCATACCAGGCCAGGTCTTCAGAATTCCTGTTTGCATGGATAAAATTGGTGGAGAGGATATTGATACTGAGGTCAGGCCCTGGAACACTAGTGTATTAGTTTGCTAGTGCTGCCAAAACAAAGCACTATAACCGGTGGCTTAAACAGCAAATTTGTTGTCTCATTATCCTGAAGTCTAGACTTCCGAAACCAGGGTGTTGGCAAGGCTGGTTCCTTGTGAGGGTTGTGAGGGAAAGATCTCTCCTAGGCCTCTCTCCTTGGCCTGTTGGTGGCCGACTCCTTGTTCACATGCTGTTCTTCCTGGATGTGTGTCTATCTCCACGTTTCTCTTTTTTATAACCACACTAGTCATATGGGACTAAGTCTTGCCCCAGTGACTTCATTTTAACTTAATTACCTCTCTGAAGACCCTATGTCCAAATAAGCTCACATTATGAATTACTGAGAGTTAGGACTTCAACATGAATTTTTTTGGGGAAAAATTCAATCCATAACAACTAGGATTAATACTCCCGAGCAACAAGGGGAAATTAAAACCCCTCCAACATCTGGGGTGGGAAGACTATTCTGAATAGACAAGGAACTCTCTTTAAGGAAGAAAAGAGCTGAAGTTCTTCTAGTACAGGTTCTGTGTGAATTAATTCGAAGGTCCCAAGACAGGGAGGAAGATAATTCAAAAACAAAAAAGACTAGCTTCCAGCAACAGCAAGAGCAGCAGGTACACAAGCTCCAGGGGCCAAGGTTGCCCTGGTTACCATTTTGGAGGCAGCAGCAGAGACACAGTGCGTTGTAGAATCAGAGAGACACAAGCATCTTCTACTGATGCTCATGCTGCATGGCTTTTCAACCCTGGCATTTTTTTAAAATCTCATTGGGGAGCTCTGTTTATAGGTTCAGCTGAGGATTAGGTTTTAAAGGAAAGGAAGAAAATCAGGAGGGATGCAGTAGATAAGTTGGTGGGAGACTGTGCCATTCCCCCTTTGGTCTTTGACAGTGGACTACCCAAAGAAATGGAGTGGGAAAGAACCAGGTAGGCGATCTCATTTAATCCTCCCCAAAGGGTTTTTCTTAGCTTCTTCTCTGTAACCGTGACCACATGGTAATTAATTAATTAATCACTTGCCATTATTGATGTTTGTTTACCCACCCTTCCCCCCAATTTCTATGTTGAAGCGCTAACCCTCAATGTAACTGTATTTGGAGATAGGGTCTTAACAGAAGTAATTGAGGTTAAATGAAGTTATAAGGGTACAGCCGTAATCCCATAGTATTAGGGTTCTTACAAAAAGAGACAACAGAGTGTGTGTTCTACGTGTGTGTGTGTGTGTGTGTGTGTGTACAAAATGAGAAGGCGACCTTCTGCGAGCTAGGAAGATAGCATTCACCAGGAACCAGATTGGCTGACACTTTGATCTGGGACTTCCCAGCCTCCAGAACTGTGAGAAATAAATTTCTGTTGTTTAAGCCACCCAGTCTGTGATATTTTGTTATAGCAACCTGGTGGACTAATGTGATTGATTTAAATTCTGTCTTCCCTATTAGAAGACAGAAACCAAGCATCTCTATTTCCCAAACATCACCAGTTCCTGGCATAATGGCTTGTACATGGCAGGCACTGAATAAATATTTGTTGAATGAACAAATGATTAGCAAATCCACAGCAGGACAGGTCTTATTATCTTCATTTTAAAGTGGAGAAAATTGATAGGTATGAAAAGATAATTAACACTTACAATCTAGGGACACAAATGGCATTTCTTTAACCAAAGTTAGCTGAAAGTAGACCAGGATCAAATAACATCTTAAGGCACAAATTACGTTAAAAGTTGCTTTTTAGCTGATCCACGAGGAGGGTCATATTTGGTTTGATTTCACTTTAGCGTCCTCCTTCTAATCAGGATTAGAGATTTGCCAGTCCACATCTGGTTCCTTCCCTGTAAATCAATGCTCTCAGAGTCAGCAGACAGATGAAAAGCTTTGAGGAATGTCGTTGCCAAAGGCTATATGAGGATTGTGAGGATATCAGAGGATGAGCATTTGTCTGTCTCCTGAGAGAACTTACAGAGTGGCACTGTCTCTGTACAGGGTCTGTCTCTGCCCTACAGGTTTAGAAACTGGACCCATCAGCACACTGAGTGTGGATCCATCTCTCAGCTTCAACTCCGGTTAATTAAGCTCTGAGAGCTGATACATGAAACCAGAATGTCAATTTGTTGATTCACAAGAGGACTGAACCCACCTCTGTGTCTGGAATACTTGTCTCCACGCGGCTTGCACATTCTTTCACTGAAGACAGACCTCCAAGGCGGCTTGCACATTCTTTCACTGAAGACAGACCTCCAAGGAAAGCAAATTATCAAAAGGCACTGGGATTATTCAAAGCTATTGGTTGAGGCGCCATCTCCAGTGAGCATTTCTTACACGGCACTACTGATATTCACTATTCTCATGCTCCTATTTCTGTGCTTTCCTGGTTGACCACCCCGGCTCTAACTGGCTTTTTTAATCTTTATACTTGCTAAGCTTTCAGACCTATTCTGTCTCTTTCAGATCGCTTTATCCATCTCTTCTCTGATCTGTTTTGTGTAGTTGTAGAACTTAATTCTCAGAAGATAATCTTATTTCTTTAATTTTCACATACTTGAGAGAGAGCTCATGAAATTCTTCAATAACCAAATAGGTAGGTGACTTCTTGTAGTTCTGTCTCACTTTATCCAAAAGAGATATTTGAGAACACTTATTGGAGACCCTATGTCCCATCTTTGTACTATGCCCAAATCACTTGCTTTCTCTATTTGCAGATAATCTTCAGTTTAATTACCACTTACTTCTTGATTTTTAAAATTGGCTCATTCAGTACAGTTGACCCTTGAACAATGCAGGGGTTAAGTGCACCAACTCCCCAGCCCCTGCACAGTAAAACAACTGCCTGTAACTTTTGACGCCCCCAAACTTAACTACTAATAGTCTACTCTTGACCAGAAGCCTTACTGATAACATAAATAGTTGATTAACATGTATTCTGTATGTTATATATATTATATACTGTATTCTTATGATAAAGGAAGCTAGAAAAAAGGAAATGTTATTAAGAAAATTGTAAGAAAGAGAAAATATGTTTACTATTCATTAAGTGGAAGTGGATCATCATGAAGGTCTTCATCCTCACCATCTTCACATTGAGGAGAAGGAGGAAGGAGGATGGGTGGTCTTGCTGTCTCAGGGGTGGCAGAAGCAGAAGAAAACCTGCATGTAAGTGGACTTGCACAGTTAAAAATCTGTGTTATTTAAGAGTCAACTGTAATGTGATTCACAACATGGGACATTCCACAAGGACATTCTACATTAACATTTCAAAATGTTAACATCAAGAAAAAAATGGGTGGACTGTTTTGTCAAAAGGGTCATCACAATGAAATTCAATGCATGAAACTTGATTTGGTCCAGGTTAAAAATAAAAATTCAGGTATAAGAGATATTGTTGGGAAAAAAGTAGAAATTTGAATATGGACTTATTATTAAGTGACATTATGGAACAATTACTAATTTCATTTGGTATAATAATGGTATTTTGGTTGTATAGGGGACTGTCTATGCTCCAGAAATGTAGGCAGGGTGTTTAGGGCTGAGGTTACAATGTCTAAAACTCCCTATAAAATGACATGAAAATTATGTCTATCTATCTATGGAGAGAGAAACAAATATAGCAAAATGTTAGCAATGCTGAATCTAGGTGGAGAGTAGATGAGTATTTATTTTACTATTCTTTCATTAGGAAAATCTTTAATGTCTGTTGAGCTCCAATAGCCTAGGGTTTGATGTAAAGCATAAATGAGCTTAATTTTATGTTTGCTCTGCCCTCTTAGGTAAAAAGACATAGCCCTCAGCTATGGCCAAAAAAGGGCTTGAATTTGATAAATAGTTCATTGATAGCACTGTTTTTTCTGCACATCTTCTCACTGATATTTAAACGCTGAGCTTAAGTTTTCTATGGGCGTGCTTAATGGACTAAAAGATAACTGAATTTTAAATTAATCAAATTGACCAACCAGTAAGCATTTATCAAGAAACTCCTTTGAAACTACCTGTTAGGTACTGTAGGAGCACAAAAGAAATAGGACATCATCTCTGCCTCAAGGAACGTAGTGTTTTGGGGAAGACCCAAGTGGTATATACAAAGCAATCAAGGAACAACCTTGGACCTCGTA
The DNA here is from genome assembly GCA_963575035.1 of Avahi laniger. Lineage (NCBI taxonomy): Eukaryota > Metazoa > Chordata > Mammalia > Primates > Indriidae > Avahi > Avahi laniger. The sequence goes on along the minus strand of CAUYSK010063753.1, from coordinate 3,307 downwards.
GTCCACCAGGATTTCTAAAAATAGAAAGAGAATTGAAAGTCACTTGGCTAGGACAAGCCTGCGGAGGAGCTGGCATGAAGAAAAAAGAGCAACTCAATCCCTTCCTGTCCACTAGTATTTGATTTATGTGTCTGTCCTTAATTATACTTTTTCGTTTAATTTCCTTATCAAAATCTGAATGTCTTAAAAAGCAGATGGGAGGCAGGTCATTAGGGGATATAAGTAGGGAGGGAAGTCAGGCAGGGCCAGGGTTTACGCAGGAGCTGCAGGTGAAGTGGTTGGCAGGGGAAGGTCAGGTGCAGTGGAGTGACCAGCAGTGGATGACCCAGGCAGAAGCCAAGGCCAAATGTTAGAAACGCTGTTAAGAAGTTGTTCCAGGACCTAGGGCAGAGTCAGAACAAGAGGTGAATTTAGCTATTGAGGTTCTGTAACAAGCACCAAGGTTAATTCCTGGGGAAGCCAAGTGTTCCTAATAGGCAATCTTTCCAAATCTTAAATATTGGGGACTGCTAAGCATAGTTTCCAGTGTCAGGGGCTGTGTCCCCACTCTTTAGCTCCACTCACTGACCAGGTCTGTGAACAGTGCCATAGGCTTCCCTCACTCACAGCTTCATCATCTCCATTTGCTCTCTTCTCCCATAAGATACCAGGACACTCAGGATCTTCCCTCTCAACAGAAATTTGAGTTTTGAGCTGGGTCTTTGGGCTGGACTTTGATACTCTAAGTGTTTGAAGACTATTTTGAAAGAGGTGTAAGAAATTGGGGCCAATTTGTGTTAGAACACTAATCATCTTGAATAATGCATTCCTCCACTGCCATGGGGATAGATTTAAGGGGATTTTTTAAAAAGGCAAATATGATCTGTACCAATAAGATCTCTTAAGAAGGTAGAATTAGAGCAAAATTAATGCTTACAGAATTCTGATTTCAATATATTTATGAATCACGTTTCTCCTACACACATAAATACACACATACACACAAACACCTGCACGAAGAGTTCGTAGTGACTAATCCAGTCAGTACTGTGGACTCTGGTCTTAGGAAAGTGTGAGGCAGTGTCTTCAAGGGTAGTAGAGATAATTTGCCTCAAAGATACTCTATTCTCAGGGTCCCAAAGCCAAAGAAGTTTACACAGACTCCTCCCTGTTAAGGTAATTATCTCTTCATTCATGTCTGGCAAGATCAGGCCATGTTTGCTGTTATGATGATTTGAAATATCGACGGGCCTGGTCTAGTCTGGAAAAAGCGGAGGTGTGTCTTGTCTCTATGGTCTTTGATTTAGGTTGACATATTTACTCACCAGGTATGTGCTCTGGTACACAAACGCAAATTTATACCCTCGATCATGTTTTGCAAACCATTTCTTCCCTCTTTGCAGTCTTGTTATGATGGAAAAAATTTCCTTTCTTTTTCAAATTAATTTTATTCTTATTTTTTAAATTACAAGAGTAGCATACATTCATTGTAATCAGAGAGATAATGCTAAGATATGTAGAGAAAAATTTAATAATCCCTGTCTTCCCTGGCCCTCTCTCTTCCCAGCCCTCTGAGGTGGTAACAGATGTTAATAGCCTGGTGTGTACCTTTGCACATCTTCCTTCCTCCATGATCTCCCTACAAACACGCAGACACACACACGCTCACATGCATAGTGTGTGTCCAGGGCTCCTGAGTGGCTGCAGGAATGGAGTCTTCATTATTAGGCTGAGAAAATGATAAGACAAAACAAGTCACCCTTCAATTTCTGCCTCCATGGAATTCAAAGTCTTCCATTTACATTTTTTATAGACTTTTTTTTTTTTTAGCATTGTCTTAATGGTTCTGAGGATATATTACCTTGAAAAGGTAAACATAGAGCCAAAGAGGTGAAAGCTCCTCTGCATCAGACCAGAGAAGGTTGCTTTAGCCCTGCCACTTCTCACTACACTGGGGCAGGTGAGCAGTGACTCACCAAGATTTCAGTATTTATTAAGTGTCAAATAGAAACAAATATGTATTTCTATTACTAGAGCAACAGAAAAATATTTTGACCAGAGGCCTGGAATCTACCACTGTGTGAATTAGCTGAGCAGCCCCAGTCAAACGTGAGCCAGCCCAGAGCAGTATTAGGTTTAAAGGCAGTAAACAAAGATACCACACAGGTTCTGTAAACTTGGCCTCCCAGCCTAACATACATAGGGTTAATGGGCACTGGCAGGCATGCTCCTCGCTGATTAAGGGGAAACCATCCAATTTGGCTATGGTTTTACATAGGGGCTAGGTTGGAAAGTCAACTGGAACTAATGGTAAAGCTTCTTTTTTCTTCTTCTCCTCCTTCTCCATCCTTCCTCCTCCTCCTCCTCACTTTATTTTTTTTTTGAGACAGCAGGATTTCACTCTGTTGCCCAGGGTGGAGTGCAGTGGTGTCTTCATAGCTCACTGCAGCCTCAAACTCCTGGGCTCAAGGGATCCTCCTGCCTCACCCTCCCACGTAGTCGGGACTACAGGCACATGCCATGACACCCGGCTACTTTTTTCTTAATTTTTTAGAAACAGGGTCTTGCCATTTTGCCCAGGCTGGCCTTGAACTCCTGGCCTCCCAAAGTGCTAGGATTACAGGTGTGGGCCTCCACTGGGCCAAATCTGCTTAATTATGGAATAAAAGCTAGCTCAATGTGCCTGGAGGCTTCAGCTAAATGGTGAGACTCTTGCTCTCACCTTCTCTGTGCTGGAGCTTGCTGACTTGGGAGACCTCCCCAGAGAACAGACCCTCAGGGACGGCCTTTGGTAGTCCTCAGCTCTGGGAAATCAGTCAAGCAGGAAACCTGCAGGGTACACAGCTGAAATGACCCACCTAGTTTGCACTATTACAGGATGTTAGCTTTTGCAGTCTGTACTTTTTTTTTTTTTTTTGAGACAGAGTCTCACTCTCTTGCCTGGGCTAGAGTGCCGTGGTGTCAGCCTAGCTCACAGCAACCTCAAACTCCTGGGCTCAAGGAATCCTACTGCCTCAGCCTCCCGGGTAGCTGGGACTACAGGCATGTGCCACCATGCCCGGCTAATTTTTTCTATATATTTTTAGTTGTCCAATTGATTTTTTTCTAATTTTAGTAGTGATGGGGTCTCGTTCTTGCTCAGTCTAGTTTCGAACTCCTGAGCTCAAACAATCCGCCCACCTCGGCATCCCAGAGAGCTGGGATTACAGGCATGAGCCACCGCGCCTGGCCGTGGCCCAGTTTTTATTAAGATAAAACATTATAACATACATGCAGTGAGTCGGGCAGCTTGATGAATTTTTGCACGTGTGCACGCCCGTGCAAGCGC